>CAUYPK010015795.1:0-61397 GCA_963574355.1 Loris lydekkerianus | reverse complement strand
TCTTAGGTTGTCCCCGCTTTGGGAATCTTACCCGTCATTGGTGCTATGGAGGGTGGTGAAGAATAATAGTTAGATTCTTGGTTAATGAGCCAGTGATATTGGACCTCGACCTGATTTAACTGCCTCTAACCTTTTTTTTTGGGATACGGGGCCCAAAGGTGAAGGGTAAATAAGGGTAGCAGGGGAAGAAGGTAGGGTAAAAAACCGTGTAGGCCTGGTTGGTTGGTTGTTGACTGAGACAGAGTCTTGTTCTATTGCCCAGGCTAGAGTGCCATGGCCTCGGCCTCACACTCTGGGCTCAAACGATCTTCCTGCCTCAGCCTCCCGAGTAGCAGGGACTACAGACATGCATCACCAGGTTTGGCTAATTTTTTTTTCCTATTTTTAGCAGCAACAGGGTCTTGCCCTTGTTTAGGCTGGTCTCAAACTCCTGACCCCAAAAGATCCTCCTGCCTCCGCCTCCCAGAGTGCCACTCGTCTGTTCTTAATCTCTGTAACTTTATCATTTCATGGATATTATATAAATGGAATCATGCAGTATCTGACATTTTGGCATTAGCTTTTTCTATTCAGCATAACTCCCTTGAGATTCACGTGGGTAGCTGCTTATGTTGATAATTCATTCCCTTTCATTGCTGAGTAATATCCCACAGTCTGGGGCTACCACAATTTGATTAGCCACACACCTGCTGAAGGACATCAGGTTGCTTCCAGTTTGAGACTCTTATAAGACTGCTATAAACATTCACACCCGTATTTCTGTGTGAACACAAGATTTTTTTCTCTGGGTTATACTGCCAAAGTGCGATGCTGGGTTATATGGTTGTTGCATGCTTAGTTTTGTTTTTTTTTTTTAAAACACTGGCAAACTGTTTATAGAGTGGCTCTACTGTTTTTCCTACCAGCAATATTTGAAAGATTCAGTTTCTCCACATCCTTACCAGCATTTGATGTTGTTGCTGTTTTATTTTAGCTATTTTGATAGATGTATAGCTAACATCTCATTGTAGTTTTAATTTGTGTGGCTAATGCAACCACAAACTTTTAAATTCTTGCGCTTAACCAGTCCTCCTGCCTCAGCCTCCCAAGTAGCTGAGACTAAAGGTGCATGCCACTACAACTGTCTATTTTTTTTTTATTTTTTGTAGAGGTAGGGTCTCCCTGTGTTGCTCAGGCTGATCACAAACTGCTGGTTTCAAGTAATCCTGTCTTGGACTTTCAAAATGCAATCCCCCTGCAGACTCAAGAAATCCCCCTGCCTTAGCCTCCCAATATGCCAAAATTACAGGTGTGAGCCACTGCACCTGGCTGTATACGTTCTCTGGTGAAATCATGCTTAAAATCAAGTAGATCAATTTCCATCCCTTTATTCCTTTAAATTTAAACTTGTTTTAGTGCTGAACACAGTGGCTTGCACCTGAAAACCCAGATACTTGGGGAACTTAGATGGGAGGATCTCTTGAGTTCAAGACCAGCTTGGGCAACATAGCAAGATCCCCTCTCTTAAAAAAATGAAAAAATTAGCTGGGCATGGTGGTGCATGCCTGTAGTCCCAGCAGCAAAGATGAGGCAGAAGGAGGATTTGAACCCACCACTTATTTTTATTTATTTATTTATTTACTTTTGACACAGAGCCTCAAGCTATTGCCCTGGGTAGAGTACTGTGGTGTCACAGCTCACAGCAACCTCAAACTCCTGGGCTTAAGTGATTCTCTTGCCTCAGCCTCTCGAATAGCTGGGACTACAGGCGCCCACCACAACGCCTGGCTATTTATTGGCTATAGTTGTCATTGTTTGGTGGGCCTGGGCTGGATTCAAACCTGCCAGCTCTGGTGTATGTGGCTGGCACCTTAGCTGCTTGAGCTACAAGCGCCGCCTAAACCCAGCACTTCAAGGCTGCAGTGAGTTATGATTGCACCACTGTACTCCAGTCTGGGCTAGAGTATGAGATCAGTCTCTAAAGGAAAATAATAATAATAATAATTGCTTTAGCTATTCTAATTCATCTGCCTTTCCACAATCTAAAGAGATGTTAGAATAATCTTATTTATATATACAAAAATCTTGCCAGGATTTTGATAAGAAATGCATTAAAGCTGTGTATCAATTTAGGCCATAGTTGAGTTGAGTCTTCCAAACCAGGGATGCAGTGTTTTCCTCATTTATTTATTTATATCTCCCTTGATTTTCTTCATCAGCATTGTGTAGTATTCATCATATTAGTCCTGGACATGTTTGTTGTACTAACACTTAAGTAGAGATGGAGGTCTAACTATATAACCCAAAACGGCCTTGAGCCCCTGTACTCAGGCTACCCAGGCTATCCTCCTGCCTTGGCCTCTGGCATAGCTGCAACTATAGGCATGCACCACCAAACAAAGGCAGGATTTCATTGTTTGTTTTTTTTTTTTTTTTTTTTTTTTTTTAATGATTGCAAGTGGCGTTGTGCGTTTCATTTCAGTGGCCCTGTATTATAGTATAGAGTAATATAATTGATTTTCTTCTATCCAGAAGCCTTACTGAACTCACCTATTAGTGCTAGGGACTTTATTGTAAGTTTCTTGAGTTTTTTTTTTTTTTTTTTTTAGAGACAGAGTCTCACTTTGTTGCCCTTGGTAGAGTGCTGTGGTATCACAGCTCACAGCAACCTCCAGCTCTTGGGCTCAGGCAATTCTCTTGCCTCAGCCTCCCGAGTAGCTGGGACCACAGGTGCCTGCCACGACACCCACCTATTTTTTTGTTTCAGTTTGGCTGGAGCAGGGTTTGAAACCACTATTCTTGGTATATGGGGTGGGCATCCTAGTCACTGAGCCATAGGCGCTGCCCTTCTTGGGATTTTCTACATAGACAATTATGTAATCTGAAAATAGGGTTAATTTTATTTCTTTTCCCCAAAGTATGCCTATTATTTCCTTTGCTTGCCTTACTGCACTAGCTAGAACTTTAGCACTATGTTGAATAAGAGTGGTGAGTGCAGATATCCTTGCTTTATTACCAAATTTAGGGGGAAAGTACTCAGTCTTTCACAGTTAAGTATAATGTTAGCTGTGAGGTTTTTGTAGATGCCATTTACCAAGTTGAATAAGTTCCCTCTATCCCTATTTTTCTGAGGTGTATCCTCTTTTTCTGTTTTCTGAAAAAGATAGTTTAGAATTGGTGTTAATTCTTCTTTGTATGTTTGGTAGAAGACTCCAGTGAAAACAATCTTTCCCTTTGAGGAGTGTTTTAATAACAGATTCAATTTCCTTAGTAGTCATAGGGATATTACATTTCATGTTGGTTAAGTTGTGATACTTAGTGTGTGTATTTTTATTTTGCTTTGTTTACACAGAGTCTCACTCTGCCACCCAGGCTGGAGTGCAGCCTCGTAATTACAGCTCATTGTAACCAAGAGTTCTGGGCTCCAGCAATTCTCATGCCTCAGCCTCCTAAGTAGCTAGGAATACAAGCACAGACCATTACATCCAACTAACTTTTTAAGGAGATGGGGTCATACTATGTTGCTCAGGCCAATCTTGAACTCCTCAAGTGATCTCCCTGCCTTGGCCTCCCAAAGTGCTGAAATTAAAGGCATGAGCCACCACACCTGGCCTAAAATGAGTTTCTTATAGAGTTCAGCCATGTTTTTAATCCTCTCTGTCTTTAAATTGTTATATTGGACAATTTATACTTAATGTCCTTATTGAAAAGCTAGGTAGACGTTTGCCATTTTATTTAATTTTTTTGTTTTGTTCTCTGTTTGTTCTGTCTTGTTTTCCTTTCCCTGCCTCCCTGTAAAAAAGTTACATTTTTTAGAATTTTATCTTGATTTCTCTGTAGCATTTTTGAGGCTATCTCTTTGCATAGCTTTTTAAGGGATTGCTCTAGGTATTTTATTAATTACACATAACTTATTGTAGTGTATGATATCATCACTGTATCAGTTACATGAAGCATAGTGTCCTTACCTGTAAGTCATTTTATCCTCCCCCATATATCCCGTAGAGTTAATTATCTTAACTATTTTCTCTACATACGTTTAGAGCCATGTCAAAGAATCTTATAATATTTGCCCTCTCCATCAGACATAATCTGGAATAATCAAGAGAAGGAAGGCCCAGCATATTTACTCATGTTTTTGCTTATCATGTTCTTCCTGACGCTCTGAGCTTCCTTTAAAAAATATATTTCCTATCTTGTTCTTAGTTTTTTTTAGCCATTCTTTTAGGCTATGTCTGCTGATGACAAATTCTCTTAGTTTCCCTTCTCTGAGAATGTCTTGATATTTCCTTTTGAGTAGGTACAGAATTCAGCACTTGAAAAAGATCATACCATTTCCTTCTGGCCGCCATGGTTTTTGATGAGAAATACGCTGTCATTTGAATTGCTTTTCCCCACAGGTGAAGTACCATTTTTCTCTGCAGCTTTTGAGTTCTTTTTCTTTGTCCTTAATTTTCAGAAATTTAATTATAGTGTATTTTAGAATTTTTTTTTTTTTTTTTTTTCTTATTAATCCTGCATGGGGTTCACTGAGCTTCTTGAATCTGTGGTTTATGTCTCTTGAAAAGTTGGGGGAAATTGTCAGTCATTGTTTCTTCAAGTATTTTCTCAGCCTAGCTCTGTTATCCTCTCCTTCTGGGACTCCAGTGACATGAATGTTAGATCACTTGCAATAGTCCCACGTGTCTGTAAGGCTTTGCTTTTTTTTTTTTCTCCTAGTCTATTGTCTCTCAGTTGTTCAGATTGGGTAATTTTTATTGTTCTAACTTCTGGTTCATTTGTTCTTTCTTCTGTCTCCTTAATTCTGCTGTTAAGCCCATTCACTGAGCTTTTTATTTTTGCTATTGTATAATAATTTTCAGCTGTAAAATTTCCATTTTTTAAAAAAATTCTATTTCTGTATTGAGACATTCTATTTTTTCATGTGTTTCCAGCATGTTTGTGATTGTTCATTGAAACTTTTTTTAGCATGATCATTTCTTTTTCATCTAGGCTTTGACATCTGATTACTTAATTTTTAATTGACAAATAAAAGTTGTATAAATTTATGATGTACAACATGATGTTTGAAATATGTATACATTGTAGAATGGCTAAATCAAGTGAACTAACATATGCATCATCTTGTATAATTTTAAAAAATTATATTTCTGGTGAGAACACTTAAAATCGACTCTCAGTAAGTTTTAAGTATACAATACATTGTTACTAATGATAATCAGTCACCATGTTGTGCAATTGATCTCTTAAATTTATTTTATTTTATTTTATTTTTCGAGATAGTGCCTCAAGCTGTCACCTTGGGTAGACTGCTGTGGCATCACAGCTCACAGCAACCTCCAACTCCTGGGCTTAAGCGATTCTCTTGTCTCAGCCTCCCAAGTAGCTGGGACTACAGGTGCCCACCACAATGCCCAGCTATTTTTTTTTTTTTTTTGGTGATTGTAGTTGTTGTTGTTTGGCAGGCCTGGGCTGGATTCGAACCTGTCAGCTCTGGTGTACATGGCTGGCATCTTAGCCGCTTGAGCTATAGGTGCCGAGCCTGATCTCTTAAATGTATTCTTCCTATCTAACTGAATTTTAATCCTTTGACCAGCATCTTCCCCATTCTCTCTCCTCATCCCAATATTTATTGGTTGTCTTTTGCATTTGCTTTGAGATCTTCCTGATTCTTGGAATAATGAATGATTTTCAGTTGAAACCTGGAAATGTTCCTATTATAATGCTCTGCATTTCATTTACACCTTCTGTTTCATGTGGCTTTCTCTAACACGGGGGGGGGGAAGGGGGGGCTGCTGTCTTGTTATCACTGGGTGCAGATATAAGTCCAATTTTCCCTTGTGGCCTCCTTTGGCACCTGAAGGGGCCCCCTGCACAGGGATGTTTCCCTGGGTCTCCACTAACTATAGGGCCAGGGGTTTCACTACCAGCTGGTGGGACTGAAGGTCCCAGCTCCCTAAGCTGCCTTCTCTGACATTTCTCTGGTGGAAATGGAAAGCGTCCTATAGCCTAAGTAGAGTGGAAGTTGAGACTCCTCACTTGGTCTTTTCTGGTGAGAGTGTGGAGGGAGTTACAATTATTCTACAGTGTTTGGCTGGAGTAGAGTGGTTATTATCTAAAAGTTTTTGGTCTTTTAGTCCATGCCTTTCCTGGTCCTTTGGCTAAAGGGAACAGGCTCTTGGTAAGCCTTTTTACTTTATTTTGTTTTGTTTTATATGTGCACATTTATTTATTTTGGTGTGTACTTCTTGATGTGTCCAGGTTACTGGCTTCTTCAGCTTCAAATAAATAGGCAAAAATATAACCCCGAGAATGTTATCACCATGTTTTCCCTTAGGTTCTGAGATCCCAAGCTAGACTGCCTTTTTCTCTATACTTTTTAGAGTCTTCTAATTGTTGTTTTATACATAATGTTGAAGGTATTTAGTTGCACATAGGAGGAATAGGGAAAAGTATCTACCCATTTTCTTGGAAGTAGAAATTCTATCCTGCATGTTTTTACTTATACTTCTAACTTAAGCAAAAACTTTCTGAAGTGTTGGTGCCATTCCAATTTTTCACATAACTCATCAACATTTTGAAGTGATCTAAGTCCTTTGCTAATAAAATGTCTCCATGTGATATTTTGAGCCCATCTTTCCAGGGAGATAATCAGGCCTGAATTAGTCCAGGATTCTCTCTGGATATATCTGTTATTCCAATAAAATTAACGCCATAAAAGTGTGTTAAATCTTGAATGGCTGTCCTATAAACACCAACATAACCAGCTTATTGGGTTTTGCTTCACCACATCAGAGCTCTGATTGACAGTGAGGATGCTCCTGAATTAATTATCCACAACCCCACGCCATCCTTTGAGTTTGATCTCCTGGAAATACTGCCTGAATTCCTATTGCATTTCTTTCAGCAAGGCAAGTTACTAAAATTGAATCAGAAACAAATCTCTGACTATTACTAATAAAAGAGAAATTTCTTTTGAACTAGAGAAATTTCCTTCTTAACTTGATTTCCCGTGTAGCTTCAAAAGGAGTTCATGACCACTTTCATTAGGACTTTATCTCAAGTCTAATGAACACAGACATTTTTTCAGAATACCCATAAGAATGAATGTTAGCCAGTTATGTCTACTTGTAAAAAAAAAAAAAAAAAAAAAACAAAAAACGTAACTTCTTCTCCGGATCCACACTAATAATTTGAAAGTTGAGAGCTAGCTATTTCCCCAGCTATGAGCCTTATAACAGCAATATTCTGGAAACCCAAGAAGGACTTTTTTTGTCATTTCCTCCTAGATTCACCCTGATACTGGACAAACGTGCACAAAATGCTATCTGTTGCAACCAGATGAAATGTTTTCTTTTATTGCACTATTGTTTCAGTCGTTTGGGATTTAGAGAAAGATTGGGGGATGGCTAACAGAGACAGATGGCCAACACAATTATCACTTGAAAAACAGGTTTGTCCTTCAAAAATGACAACAGCAGTGGACGCTGAGTGGCAGGTGAAATTTGAAAAAGGATTAGGAAAGGATTACCTAAGAAAAAAAGAACAGGTGCATTCAGGGTGCTCCAATGAGTGGGGAGGGGCTTTGGCTTTTGAATGACACCCTCAAAACAGCCCTTTTGCATTTCAGTTTTATTTGTAACCATGGACTTTGACAATCAGTGTGAGTTTGGGGTCATCTTAAAGAAGGGGAAAAGGTGGTGTGAGCATTGTTTTCTTCCATTCTTTGAAGGAAAAATATAATTTAAAGATGGCATGTTATATTTTTTAGCAAAATAGTGTACATATGTACCTAAAGAGAAGGCAGGAACCCACAACTCTCAAAGCTGTCCACCCTGCATGAACCTTGACAGTAATTTAGGTGTGCTGCAGAAGTCTAACCATAAGTTCAAGTATGCCATGAGATAAAAATGGTTGAAAAACACTGCTCTAGATTGGTATCAGTCATTTGTCACCTTAAGGGCATCTTGATTTGGGTTAGGTAGGAAAATGTAGATTTCAAGCAATAAGTGGTTGAAAAACAAGAAAGCATTTTGGGGGTGTGTTGCAGAAGGGGTGTTCTACTGCATTTTTCCATATTTCAGTTGGATCTTTCTTAGCATCAAATACTAGTTTTAAAATGTTGTCTACTGAGAGCTCAATCAGACCCATCTGTAGTTCTTCAGGTGCATTTGTGATATCAACTAGGAGAGGCTGAAATGCTAATTTGAGTGTGATGTTATGATTCTCAAAGTCAGTGAACCCTTCATTATATTCTTCAATTAAGAGGTCCGTAACACATACATGTGATTCACATACATCATTTTGCATTGATTACCGTTGCTAATAGGGGAAAATGTTCATCTGAAATTTCCATTTTTTTTTTTTTTTGAGACAGAGTCTCCCTCTGTTGCCCAGGTAGCATGCCATGGCCTCAGCCTAACTCATAGCGACCTCAGATTCCTGAGTTCAGGTGATCCTCCTGCCTCAGCCTCCTGAGTAGCTGAGACTACAGGTCCCAACCACAATGGCTGGCTAATTTTTTCTATTTTTAGTAGAGATAGTGTCTTACTCTTGTTCAGACTGGTCTTAAACTCCTGAGCCCAAGGGATCCTCCCACCTCAGCCTCCCAGAGCTCTAGGACTACAGGTGTGAGCCCAAATTTTCCTTTTGAAGGAGGAGTGTTTTGAAAAAAAAGATTGCTTTTTTCAAAATGCTTAGAATTTTTGTCACATATTACATAAAGATTTAGTTTTACCTTGCAAAGGAATGCTCAAGTCATTTTGATTTGATATGACACAGAAATAGTTCATTCCTATAGAAATCCTTTCACATTGCTTATTCTGTTCTTCATTAAATTTAACTGTTTTCAGATAAAATTTATTAGCAGAGATAAAATTTTGGCTAATACCTGTCCTTGCTATAGCCAATGCTCTTTAGAATGATACAGCAAGTCTGCACTGAATACCTCTTGGTTCAACTTTATAAAACTGACCATGCTATGTTGTACTTTTACAAATACAGGAAAAAATAATTATGACTTGTTGCAAAGTGTCATCTAAAATAGTAGCTTTAACACAAAGGTTTTGCTGATGCAAGATACAATGAAAAGAAATGAGAGCATCTAGATCTGTTAATACTTTTTTATCCATGCAATAAACCCTTCATGTTTTCCTGTCATGGAAGGTACACCATCTGTACATACACTCACTAAATTTACCGAATTTAGTCCAACTTCATGACACTTATCTTGAAAATTGATGAAGATATCTCGTCCTGTGTTCTGTTCACAAGAGTGCCCAAAGTGAGTAACTTGTAGCAAAGAAAATCAGTTAAAACCTGAATGAAGTATAAAATCTGTGCCAAGTCAGTAGTATCAGATGATTCATTCAAAGTGATTGAATAATATATATTTTTCTTTTGAAGTATTGCATGAAGTTGTTCTTTTGAGTTGAAGGTGAATTCATGCTTCAATCCGTTATGGTTATCCTTGAAAAAGGCAGTTGTTTGTACTTGGAAACATTATCAGGGTGTAAGCATCCTACAACTTCAACATTGCATTCTTTCACAATTTCTACATCACTGAATGGCTTCATTTTCCCCTGAGTATAGAAGCTACTTTATAAGTTGCTATAGTGGTATTATTTTCAGGTCTTTTTGCTGCTTGAAAGAATTATCTTTATTTTTTCTTTTCATCTTTTAATTTCTGTAACACAACCCTTCACATCTCTCCCTGTAATTTAAAATAATTTTGGTCCTTATGAGTACTGATACTGATGAGTATTACATTTCCTTAATCTTGATATTGCAGTTATCACAAAGCAAGCAAATCATCTTATCAATAGCAGAAGCAAGATAATATTACAATTCCCAATCTTCATTAAAAAAATCTGTTTTCTTCTTTCAGGTTCTGTTGGTCTGCTTTGGTATGATGGGCTGTTAAGCAGACAATTTAAAAATACTGTCAGCTGTGCAACTATTCACAAATTCTACTTCAAATAAACACAATACAAAATTCAAAAGCTGATAACAGACTGGGCTTCTTGATTCCCATAAACTCTGACCAACCAGCCTCATGCGACAGTGGCACCAGTCAGATGGGAGAAGTTATAACTAAATCATGAACACAGAAGCTATCAATTTAGCCCTTATGGGTTACTAATATTCTAATTATGCTTGTCAAACTGGGAGGATTATTTCATTAAAACTTATTTTATTCTTTGTATTTTAGATACATTTATTAAATAATAAAATATAAAAGAACAAAAATAAATTAATAAAAATAAAAGGATTTGTTCTGTAAAATTTGGATTGAGTCAGAAGGCTACACTTAAGGATCTAAAAGCCTTCAGGTTCCCCACCCCAATCTAGACCAACACAATAAAGTGGATATTGCAATAAAGTGAGTCCCATTAAATTTTTGGTTTCTTAGTGTATATAAATATTATGTTTATACTATACTGTAGTCTATTAAGTGTGCAATAACATTATGTCTGGAAAACAGTATGCATACCTTAACTTTAAAATATTGCGAAAAAATACTAACAACATTTGAGCTGTCAGCAATTCATAATCATTTTGCTGATGGAGAGCTTTGCCTCAGTGTTGTTACTGACTGATCAGGATGGTGGTTGTTGAAGGTTGACATGGAAATGGTAATATCTTGAAATAAGACAACTGTGAAGTTCACTGCATCAATTGACTCTTCCTTTCATGAAAGATTTCTCTGTAGCATGTGATGCCATTTGATAGCATTTTACTCACAATGGTGGTCCTTTCAAACTTGGAGTCAATGTTCTTAAACCATGCTGAATCTTTTTAAACCAAGTTTATATAATATTCTAAATCTTTGTTGCTTGGCACCTATAGCCCAGTGGTTAGGGACCTGGCCACATACACAGAGGCCTGCTAACCAGTGATGATAATTGCAACAAAAAAATGGCTGGGCATTGTGGTGGGTGCCTGTAGTCCCAGCTACTTAAGAGGCTGAGGCAAGAGAATCACTTAAGCCCAAGAGATTGAGGGTGCTGTGAGCTATGATGCTATGGCACTCTACTGAGGGCGACATAATGAGACTGTCTCAAAAAAAAAAAAAAAAAATCTAAATCTTTTGCTGTCACTTCAAGATACTGTGTGGTGTTCACAGCATCTTCACCAAGAGTAGATCCTGTCTCAAGAAATCACTTTCTTTGTTTATTTATCAGGCCTCATCCATTCAAGTTTGATCATGAGACTGCAACAATTCAGCCACATCTTCAAGCTCTGTTTCTAATGATAATCCTCTTGCTATTTCTACCACATCTGAGTTACTTTCTCCACTGCTCTTAAAACCCACAAAATCACCCATGAGGGTTGAAGTCAGCTTCTTCCAAACTTCTGATTATGTTGATACAGTCCCTTGTTCCAAGAATTATGAATACTCTTAATATCATCTAGAATGATGGGCCTTTCTAAAGGTTTTTAATTTACTTTGCACAGATCCAACAGAAGAATCACTGTCTGTGTCATCTATAGCCTTACAAAATGTATTTATCAAAAAAAAAAATGACTTGAAAGTTGAAATTATTCCTTGATCCAGGGACTGCAGAAAGGATGTTGTGTTGGCAGGCAGGAAAACAACTTTAGTCTTCTTGTACAACTCCATCAGAGCTCTTGGGTAATGAGGTGCATTGTCAACGAGTATTGACATTTTGGAAGGAATCATTTCTTTTTCTAAGAAATAGGTCTCAATAGTGGGCTTAAAATACAGTAAACCATGCTGTAAACGTATGTGCCGTTGTCCAGGCTTTGTTGTTGTGTTTATAAACCACAGGAAGAGCAGACTTAGCGTCATTCTCTAAACAGCATCATTCCTTAAACTTCATGAACCAACTTCTGCTAACTTCTAACTGTTCTTCTGCAACTTCTTTACCTCTCTGACTTTTGCTGCTTCTCTTCCTTATCCTTTGTGTGTTCACTGAAGTAGTACTTTTAATTTCCTTCAAGAACTTTTTCTTTACATTTCACAACTTGGTCAACTGTCATAAGAGGCCTGGCTTTCAGCCTGTCTTTGACATGCCTTAATTAGTTTCACTTAGATTAATCATTTCTAGCTTTTGATTTAAAGTGAGTATGATGTATGTTTCTTCCTTTCACATGAACCCTTAGAGACTACCATCATAGGGTTATTAGTTGGCTGATTTTAATATTGTTGTATCTTAGAAAATGGGGAGGGCAGAGGACAGGGAGAGAGATGAGGGAATGGCTGGTCAGTTGAGCAGTCAGGACACACACATTTATTGACAAATTCTTAGATGGGTGTGGTTTGCAGCACCCCAAAGTGATCAAAATATTAACATCAAAGATCACTGATCACAGATCACCATAACAGGTATAATAATAATGAAAAGTTTGAAATATTGCTAGAATTGGCAAAATTTGTCACAGAGACATGAAGTGAGAACATGCTGCTGGAAAAACAGCACCCACAGACTTGCCTGTGGGAGAGTTGCCACAAATGTTCAATTTATTAAAAAACATAATATCTGTAGAGAGTGGTAAAGCAAAGCACAATAGAACAAGGTATGTCTGTATTTTAAGCATTCTATGAATTTAAGGCCTTATAATTACAGTGTCTCTAAGACAGTATGAAACCTCATTACATGATTTATAATGCACTTAGAAGTGCTCATTTTCAAATGATGTAAGAATGAAACTAACCAGAAGAAAAGAATTTTTCCTTAACACCAGTTCAATCCAAGATTTGATAGAACCCAGTGCCTTAAAGACTTTGAAAGTGAAGTAGGAAATGGAGAATTTCCCAATTCTAGCCTCTGTGTTTGGAATTTTCTACTCAATTCTACTTTAACAATGATGTGATTAAGTGTCAAAAGTCCAAAGCAGATTCTTGTGACTATATGCAGACTCATTGTTCTCTTGTGCCTGCCTGTCTGGGATGGGTGTTTTTTAGGGTGTAGTTATATGAAAATAGCCTCCGATTACGTTTCTGAGTTTTCTAGATAGGTTATAATTTCAGACAGTTGTTTTGACGTGACTCTGGCAAGGCACAGGTTTGTGAGATCTTCAGACCTGTGAGTTAAAATAACATATGAAATTCTAAAAAAAAGTTAACTATTCCGATAGATAATTGAATATACTTTGCTGCTGTTGAAACATACAAAGGGGAAGTTGTTCGCAAATAAAAATTAGTTTCCAATATAAGCAAGAAGAAAGAAAGGGGAAACTGGGGACACCCCTGTGGTTCAAAGGAGTAGGGCACCGGCACCATATACCGGAGGTGGTGGGTACAAACCCAGCTCCTGGCCAAAATCTGTCCCCCCCCTCAAAAAAAAAAAAAAAGAAAAGGGAAACACGAAAGCATGCTCTTTCTACTCTTTTTTGACTACTCCTACGATGTATGAGAGGATGTAGTAGTCCTTCTGTATCAATGAATCCCTCTACTTTGGCCCTATTTTGAAGTTTATGTTTCACTGAGACACACAGGGAAGAAGGCCTGTCTCGTGTGCATGCGTATGCCTGTGTGTACGTCTGCAGTGTGTAAGTGTAAGTCCTGTGAGGGTGGGAGCTTTTGGCCTTTTGCTCACTACTGTGTGCCTGTACCTAGAACAAGCCTGGCCCACAGAAGACTCTCGGTGTCTTCTGATGGAGTAAATTAACTTGCCTGTTGAGTATGTGCTCATGAATCTGTTATCCCTGATAAACATCCTCACTACCATGCTCATCAACTTTTTCACCCATGTGAACTGTGCTTTGGGTCAGGAAAGGAAGAGAGATACTTAGAGGCCTCAGGCAGAAGTGACAGAAAAAAGACAAAGAGAAAATGGGCTTCAGAGAGGAGGAGGATGTGGATGGAGGGCTGGTGTCTAGGAAGAAGGGCAGGAACAAGAAACACCAGCTTTTGTGTACCTGCCAATGTGGGGGCATCGTCCAGATTATTCAGTCCAAGAGTCCTGGTTCCCTAGACCCCCTTGACGATAGGAATGGGACTACCCCTGCTTTATTTTTTGGCTTTTCATAAAAGAACTAGTGGGCAGCAGACTTTTCCCATAGATAAAGTAGATTGGCTAACCTAAAATGTCAGTTTCTTTGCTTTTGGCTAGAATTTTACCAGCTCAATGTGGTCAGACTGGTTCTCCCACGCTGATCCAAAGCCCCAATGGGCGGTGACATCCCAGTTTGTAATTAATGAACACAGGGGACATGAATTAATGAAGCTTTTCGGAAGGGGGGAGAGAGGTAGACTCTGTGCCTCCCTTCACCAGCAGGGACACTGAGGCCCCAGCCGGTGAGATTGTCCAGAATGACACAGTAGTGTGGTAGGAGAGCAGGCCCAAAACTCTGGTCTTCTAATTTCTGTTCCTATGTTTTTGTAGTTTTTGGTTTTTATTTTTGTTTTCTCTGAAAATCTAGTTCTCCCATAGCCTAATACTGTCCTGACACGTGCACACACTTCACTGTTTCCAAAATTCCTTTGTATATACCCTTTCCCTTCTTTGTAAATGAGAACATTGAATATCTGAAAGATTAAGTGACTTACATAAGTCCAGCCAGCTAATAATTGGGAGGAAGACCCTTTGCCACCTACAAGCTACCTTTCCCTCCCATCTCCTGATACCTAATATTTCACGTTAGAACTTTATTCCTTTATCTTAAGACATCAGCCATCTTTAATTTCAAATGCCTTTGGGAAGTGTCTGTCACTGATACACTTTAATGTACATCAACTTAAAATTCTTTGTAGAACTCATTTTTAAAAATAGAGACATTAAAGAAATTAAGGCCTGAAGGACTAAGAAGACACCTCCAGACTGGGGAAGAAAGCCCAGTGTGACTGTCAGTTTGGTCTCAGGTCACTAACTTCATTGCCTGGTGATTTTGAAAAGTCTCCATCAGAGGCATCTTATGACAGAGAAGACCCATCACATCACCAGATCTGTCACCAGTAGAAAGGGAAGAGGAAAGGGCAGCCGAGCCTCTGCAGTTTTGGTAAGGGAATCTCAACTATCTGGCTCAGTGGGTTTCTGGCTTTTCCACTGAGACAGTATTTAGATATTTAAACTTTAATGTGAGTGACTCAGGAATAGTTTTGCAGACAATGTCAAATGCCTCTTCTTACCTCACGAGAGCAAAGAAGGCATAAAAGGCCAGTCCCAAGTCTTCAACCTGGCAGAAAGGGTATTCATTCCTTTAGTCTCATGACCTAAGCCCCCATTGCCTGCCATGTAAATGTTGTGCTAGTTGCCAGGGGCTGGGGATGCCAGTAGGACGGAGGTGTGCTTCCTGCCCTCAATGAGCTCATAGTCTAATGAACCCTGTAAATACTGGACGTTGGATAGAAGTCCAGGAGTTGACTGAGCCAGGAAGGACCTGCCAGACTCAGAGTTCCAGGAGAAAACGAGGGCAGAGTCCAGGAGAGTTGAGATAATGCCCCCAGAAGCAGGTGACACCCAGTGAGCTCCACCATAGGGTGGAGGCTACTTATCCTCTGCCCATGACTACACCCACTGGTGAGCGTGGGGGCAGGGCTGGGAGTATGGGGAGTGGTTGAAGGAGGGCTAGTCAACAATTTCAAGCCAGTGGGAGAGGCACGTCTCCCTGTTCCTGCCATATCTGCTTGTGTCTTACAGTTCCTAATCCTCAAATCCTGGACTCTCCATTGGCCACTCCTCCTTTCTAACAGATGAAGGCAAGATTAAGACCCCCCAAGAAGAAGGAACTATGAGCCAGCACCTCTACTTATTGCTGGATGACTCCTTTCCAAAGAGAAAGATGCCCAGGAAAAGCACAGCTGGGAAGGCTCTTCGAATTAGGACTCAAGTACAATGCAGGGGGCAGAAGGCCTCTTGATGGTGTTTACCAAGTCCACCAGCCAAAGAGCAGGGAAGAACCCAAATGAAGAACTTGACTGGAACATGTTGGCAAGATCCGAGGTGTAAAGCTAGAGGTTGGAGTGATAGATTTAGGCAGAAAAGGCTAGTAAGGGGATAATTAATAAAGGGGCTGAGGAGAGCCAGACTTGTTCATGGCAGAAAGAAGAGCATCCCATCCTAAAGCAAGGTGAGAAGGTCTCAGTGGCAATTCATCTATCACCTTTTCAATAATTAAGCAGTCTCTGTGAAGAAGAAATAATTACAGACAAAACAACTCCTTTGATGTAGGAGTACAGAATGTCCTGGGGGGAGGGACAAATAAAGGAAATAAAGGAAAGAACAATCTTTCTTTAATATGTAAACAAGGTTGTTGGAAAAACATTTACCAAATAAGAAAATAAGCTAAACAAATAAACAGAAGGTTGAGAAGACAAGACCCAGGCTGAGCGGGTGCCCAAGTTACCCAGACCCTCCAGGAGCATTGTAGCTGACCTCATGGGCATTTTTGCATTTCTTTCAAAGGGTTCACACATTTGGAGTGGATGCATTCTCATCCCCTACCTGTTCTCTGCAGAAATTCTCAGCAAATTTCCAAAAAGGCCTGTTTGCTTCTGGAATCAAAGCCCCAGAAAAAGGAGGGTTGCAAAGGGTTTGAATGGCTCCTCCTGGGAAGCAAAGCTAATCAGGAATGGAGCTGAGCTTGTAACCCAGCATCCTGGATGCCTGTCCTGTGATATAACCCCTGAAACACCACTCTTTCTGTTGGGGCCAACTTTATTAGAGAAATGTGTTAATTGGGGGATGGAGGGGGAAGAAGGAGAAAGCAATGCGATGTTAATATGATTTAACACTTGATGAGCTCTGAAAACAAATAAGGAAAGGGCTTTGGGCTTAGCTTGGCACATTCATCGTTCCACATACGTGTTACCAAAATGAATATGTGCAACTAAACTATATGCAAGACTCTGGGGGTACAATAGCACAGACTTTGTGAAACAAAAAGACATTTCTCCTGCCTCCACTGTGTCTCTTGTGGTGCCATTGTCTGATGCTAAGAACTCACATAATAACAAAAAACAATGCCCCTATGATGGGGGGAAAACTTGATTTGGCACCAGCAGTGGTGTTTTCCATGGGAATGATGGTGGGGGCTGTGGCTGGCTGTGGGAATAGTGCAAATCAGCACTTTTTTGTAGATTTTCTTCAAGCCATTGTTTATTTTGGCTTTGGTCAGATCCGTGGCCCAGCTTGAAGATTCCCACTGGACTTTCTGAAGCTCACAGACAGATGAGAGATGGAACAGGGGTAAATAAATAATTACAGAACACCCTCCCCCCACCCGGCACTCATGTATGGGGTGTGCCTGTCTTGGTGGGTGTGCATATTCATATATGTGGGGTGCAGAACTATATATTTGACCCCTGCCACCAGGAGATGGGGAGGATTAAAGAGAAAAGGCAAGGTTTTCTGAGCTTAGCTGGTTCGTTGTCTAAGTAACACCTTTCATTTGGGGCAAGAGAGATCAGAGCTATTTCACCCAAGTGCCGTCTTTTGCAAAATGGCCTTGGATAAAGCTTATTTGAAACTCTGTATACATGAGGCCTTCTAAAGTCCTCAGACATTTATAGACATTTCAACATGAATGACTCAGATTGTGATTCCAACAGAAACAAAAAGTCATTAATTGTTCTGATAATGGAAGATGAACTTTTATCTCCCAGCTCTTACAAGCCTCTCTAGAAGCCAAAGGATTCAGAGATCAATCAGGCAAAATTTGTCATAAGGTGGATATAAGCAAAGAGCATGTGTGTAGTGTAATTATATTATGGTCTGAAATGTGAATACCTTGGCTTTAAAATGCCAAGTACTAATTGTTCCGGTTGTTATCAGTAGCAGGTTATTTTATATATATATATATTTTAAAGACAGAGTCTCTGTTTGTCAACCTCAGTAGAGTGCCGTAGCATTACAACTCACAGCAACCTCAAACTCTTGGGCTTAAGTGATTCTCTTGCCTCAGCCTCCCGAGTAGCTGGCACTACAGGTGCCCGCCACAACGCCGGGCTATTTTTTTTTTTTTTTTTTTTTTTCCAGTTTTTGGCGGGGCTGGGTTTGAACCCGCCACCTCCGGCATGTGGGGCCAGAGCCCTACTCCTTTGAGCCACAGGCGCTGCCCAACGCCCGTCTATTTTTATGTTGCAGTTTGGCCAGGGCCAAACTAAACCTACTACCCTCGGTATATGGGGCCGGCGCCCTACTCATGGAGCCACAGGCGCCGCCTGCAGGTTATTAATATTTTTGAAAGTTCACGAAGGCTTTCTTGAAGGCTCTGGGACCGGGTGTTTGTGTATACATGCTCTGTATGTTTTATATGGAGAGTATTTTGCAAATAAATGTACTTTCTTACCATTTTAAAAAAGTTTCCATTTCCAGTAAGAGTCTGACAAATTTGTATGAAGCTGCATTTCAGTAGGGTGGTTGCACCACACAACTCTAGGGGGCAGTATCCCCTACATCCTCTATGTCAGTGGTTCCCCTGGAGGAAAACTCCAGATGGCCTTGCAAGATGACAATATTTAGATGGGTTTGTCATAGAGATGTTTTCCAATGAAGAACATAAGAGTCTTTTTCACTGAATCTTCCCCTCTTAGATGCAAGTTATGTCAGATGTTAGATGCATCTTCCCTTCTTAGATGCAAGAGCCTGGGGGTAGATTGGGAGGACAAGATCTTACCATGGGCCAGAGTAAGCTAAGTGCAGATAAAATTCAGTCCACACAAGCACCTTACCAGAAGTTTCAACAATGTGGAAATAGGCCAAGAGAGGATAAGGGACTTGCAGGAGAGCTGAACCCTTCTCAATGGCCTCTAAAGTGATCCCCTGACTCCCACAGCACCACCCAGAGCTGGACAGCATCCATGGTTGCTAACGGCAGCAGCAGAGAAACAATGTCAACTAGGGTAGGGGTCTTTAGAACCCAAGATGGAATTTAGCTGGGGGTGGGGGGGTGGGGAGGCGGTTCCCAGCCTGCCATTTCTGCCTTTCTGTCAAATAAAAGGGAGCCAGGTGTGGAGGCACCCTGGCATGAAGCTTTGCACAGCTGGACCACGGCAGGGAAGAGGAGTGTGGAGAGATGCTTACATCTCCTCCCTCTTCCTGGAAAATAACTTTGCATTTGAAGGGGGAAAGAAGGAGAGAGTAATCTGTAACCCGGATTTGGGTGGTCTGGGAGTTTCATCTGGCTGTGTGAAGGCACGCACAGGGGTGTGTGTGTGTGTGTGTGTGTGTGTTAGTGCTGGTGGAAGGAGCTTCTGGTTAGGTCACAGGTTGCAGGGATGGTTCAAGTCTTCGTATTTGAATTAGGCTTTATTTTTTTTTAGTCATATCAGCTACCATTTACTGGGGACCTACTATGTGCTGGATGCTTTTTTAAGGTATTATTTTTCTGTGAAGAAAATAGTTTTTGTTTTTACACAGATGCCCTCAGAGACATTGCGTATTTTTTCCACTCTGGTTAATATACACCGCTCTGCACTGTGGTAAGATTTGGGGAGAGGAGGAAAAGGGTGCGGGGACCGCCCGGGGGCGGGCCCTGCCTCGCTAGTCTCCACCTTTTATTTTGACCGGTCCGATGGCGACTGGCTCGCGCTAGGACCCAGGCGCCATAGCGCCTCCATCTGTCCTGTAGGTTCATTCAATCTCTCATACACACAGACCCACAGCGAGCCCGACACACACTCACACACACAACCGCACGCATCCAGCCTCAGGAAGTCAGGCCCGCTCCTCGCCCCGGCGCCTTCTCCGCTCCAGCCAGCCGGGTCTCCCCGGGGGCCCGGAGCTCGGCCGGGCAGCGCAGCCCCGCGAGCGGACGAGCTCGGCGGACCCCGGTTCCTCCATGGGCAAACGCGGGCGGCCGCGCAAGGAGGCGCGCTGCGAGGGCACCGGGCTGGCCTCAGCCGCGCCCCCGGCTGTGCCCCCGGCCACGCTCGCGGCCGCGCCCCAGCCCCCGGCCCAGCCCGAGGAGCCGGCGGGGACCAAGCCCAGGTGCCCCTTCTCGGACATTTTCAACACCAGCGAGAACTCGATGGAGAAGCACATCAACACTTTTCTGCAGAACGTGCAGATCCTGCTCGAGGCCGCCAGCTACCTGGAGCAGATCGAGAAAGAAAACAAAAGTAAGTTTGGGGGCCCCGGCTCCTCCTCGGCGCCTGGCTCTTTCCTTTTCGCCTACTTGGGCGACCCCTGTCGCCAGCTCAGCCCCGAGACCCCCCACCCCCACCCCTCAACACATACATCAAGCCCTCAGCAGTAAAGCCGATGACACCGGGGAAAGGACACGCACGCACAAAGCTGCTAAAGATGTAACAAAGACGAGCCTGGGGGAGAGGGGGCCTGTCGGTGCGTCGGTCTGTCTGTCTCCGGCGGGCTGAGGGGATGGCCCGGCCGGGCGGCGGGGGAGCGTTGTTGTTTGCTGACAACTGAGCCGAAAGAGCTCATCTCTTTGAGGTTGCCTTTCTTCCCTTTTTCTCCCCTTCCTTCTTCTTCCCCCGGAGCCGTCTCAGGCAGACAAGTGTTGTTGTTGTTGCTGTTGCTTTTTGTCGCTCATTCCTGGGTGGGGTGAGGATTAGAAGCCGAAAGTTGGAAACCATAGGCAGAGCTCAGGGATCCAGAAAGAAAACACGCAGATACTACAACAATAACACAACCACACAGCTTTCCACGGCGTGGGCTCTGGCTGCCTCTCCCTCCTGTCTGCTTCGCCTTCCCATCGCCTCTCACAGCGGCACTGGGCTCAAGCTACCGCGTCCGCGGACATAGTCGCCCTGCACCTCTGTTGCTTTGGGGTGCCATCCTCCCGCCACCCCCCTCCAAAGTGAGGGCAGCGGGGCCAGGGAGTGCCAACAGCACGCCCCAGACACATCGTCCTGTGCTGGAGGAACTTGGCCATGGGGACGCGTCTAGAAGGAAACTTTGGGATCTTGCAGAAACAATAGTTGGGGACGAAGATGTGGGATGATGTCTGCGGTTTCTTTATTTTCCGAGAGATGGCTCCCGGCTCCTCAGTGAGCGTACAGGGCGAGGAAGGCAAACGTCTTCCTGGTCGATTTCTACTGCCCTCCCCCCACCCCCACCCCGGCCAGCCAACCTCCAGATTCAGGTAGAGAGCTATTGGGGGGGGGGGGGGGAGAGTTGCTGGGAACCCCACCCCGGCCTGGCTTCTTCCTTGTTTGTTTCATTTTTGACACTGCCAGCTAGGTCCCCTAGCCGTCCCCAGCAGTCAACTCAGCGCCCTAACGGGGGCACGCGTGTGCGGCGTCTCCAGCACAGTCCCAAGAATAATAGCTGTGAGGAGGAGGAAGGGGACGAGGTAGATGGACCAACAGACAGGAGGAAACCTAGAGGTTTAATCCGCCCGAACAAGTAGTAAGATCAATGAGGCTCGACAGAAAGAGAAAAGAGAGAAAGAAAGGTCCGATTGCAACGTGTCAGATCTTGCAAACCTCCCCCCCTACCCAACACAACACCCCTCAAATACAAAAACACCTTCGCTGATGGATTCCCCCAGGCCTTCAGTGTTAAAGTAGCCGTGACCTGGCAGTGCAATTGTGCAGACGCTGTAAGGCCAAAGCAGGGATTTGTGTTGGGAGATCGGTGGTGTGTTCTTTATTTCTCTTCTCGCATGTTTTCCCGGAGTGCCTGGGTTGGGAGAGAGGCGCATCGCAGGCTATGTATGTGGCCGAATCGCTTTGCTATTATTCAAGGGGGAGACGGGGTGGGGGGCTGGGGACACAATGTGTGCCTTCATCTGGAGGGTAGTTTCCGAAAAGCCAGGGCTGGGGTGGGGGAAGCTGGGCGAAGACGCGGTTTGTTTGGTGTGTTTGCTTTTGTTGCAGGGGGGAGGGGTTCGATTTCTTTAGTTACCCTGTCCCGGTCCCCAGTTCTCTGGAGTCTGTCCTGTGGCATCAGCTCTGATTAGGTAGGGGTGCACCCAAAGAGGGCACCTTGGCAGTGTGTGGCAAACCTGGTTTTGCCCCCACCACTCGGCAAATGCATTTCGGAGGCGGCCGAGCTTCCTCAGCGTCCCGCCCCCCCTTCGCACACGCAGACAATCGGAGACCTCCCCTCGCCCCACCCCACCTCCGCCGCCTCGGCAGCCACCACCTCCTTGTTTACCCGGTGCCGGGGCTCCGGCGTGGCCACCAGTCACGTAAGCAGGGAGCCAGGCGCGCCGAGCTAGGGCTGCCCCACACGGGGCGGGCCCGCGGCGGCGGAGCGGGGCTCCAGA
The DNA here is from genome assembly GCA_963574355.1 of Loris lydekkerianus. Taxonomy (NCBI): domain Eukaryota; kingdom Metazoa; phylum Chordata; class Mammalia; order Primates; family Lorisidae; genus Loris; species Loris lydekkerianus. Next base: position 39,281 of record CAUYPK010015795.1, on the reverse strand, counting down.
GGCTGGTGAAGCCGAGGGGCTTCTTCCCGGTCTCTCTCCCGAGGCGTCACCGCTGCAAACCTGCCAGCCCCCAAGAGGGGCCCTGGAGCCCTAGCGCCCCAGTCAAAGTCAACTTGGTGTGCGTAATAAGTCCCTCGGCCCTGCAACCCCTCCTTCTCCGGTCCGCTCCCCGCGGGAGTATTTTTAGCTCTCTCGCCTCTTTTCGCCGGCGCTGTTTGGCTCTAAATGACGTGATGCCAACGGCCCCCAGATTTCCCCGAGAGCTTGGGGCGCTGCGCCATACCCAGCTCGGCTACAGAGACCCCGCTTCAGACTCTCGCCCCCTTCCCAACAGCTCACGCAGGCGGGGTGACCTCCAGCAAACTCCGTGCGACCATCCGCCTGGCCCTCTGTTACCCTCTGCAAGCAGGAGGGGCCCTTGGGGCCCACTTTATCCTCCCCACTCTCTTCCCCTCCTCCGGCTCGCTTTTGGTCTCCTGGAACGGAAAACGGCGGGCCCTGCATCTGTCTGGTTTTATTAGGGGCGCTTCTTCGCACTGGCGGCGCTCGCCGTTGTTTTCTGCTCGCTGCACACAATGCCCGCGCGTCACGGCGGTCCGCGTGTGCACAGCAATAACGCGAGTCGGGGGGCGGGTCGTGCGTGCGCCAGGCTCGGGCACTGCGGGCTGCTCAGCGCGCGCGGGGCTTGTTTTGCTCCGGAGCTCTGCTTTCCGAAACGCTTACATCATTCAGTCGTTGGGGGAGGGAGAGGGATCTGAGCGTTCCGATAGGATTCCAGCATTTCTCAGGTCCCAGGTTTGGGGAAGGAAGGAAGGATCCTAGCTTTTTAGTTATTATTATGATGGGGGAGGCTTAGGTTTTGTTTGTTGTGCAGTCTTTTTTTAATTTTTTTTTTTTTTTAGGTCACTACTGTAAAGGGTATTGCTGGCTGGCTCAGGTGCACAACCTCCTTGCCTTCATTTCAGCGAGTTCCCCAGTAATCACTTGATCTCGGTTTCTCCGCCTCCTCCTCCCCCTCCCTGCTAGAGACACATGGTTTCCACATGGAGACAAACTTCTTTCCTGCGACTGGACTTGACCTAGCTGCCTCGTTCAGCCAATTGGCAGCGTTAGTCTCATCTGACGTCATGCGTTGCTGAGGCTAGAGGCTGGAGGGTGGGGCCAGGACGCAAGCCAGGAAATCTCTGGGAGCTGTAGTGTGGCCAGCTGGTCCAGTCTGTTCTTAAAGGGACGCAATTTTCCCTGGAGATGAGCGTCCAGCCTCGATTTTCCATTTCAAATTAGGTGAGATCTTCCTGAGATGCACGATAGACCCTAGTCACGAGTTCACATGTTCCGTTTTTACTGCTCTTTGCAAAGTGCTTACTTGGCAGGAGCTTGCCTTATTTTCCATTGTAGCCAGAACTGCTTTACATCGCCTTGTTGAGGTTTCCGTACTAAGAGTGTTCACTAACTTGTGGCCACAGTGCTGAATTATTTCCAGTAGATAGGGTGAGTGTTCTTGGGGGATATGTTCAAATTCAGCCAACAGTGTTGGCTGTCAGCTGTTTGCTAGGCAAGAGATTCCCTGGAAAGTGCAGGTACGTTTGTATGTGTATCCCCATGACTCTCAAATTGAAGGCTTCCAGAAATATTAACCTTGACAACTGTGGCCCTGTTACCACAAATTCGAAGTTATATGTAAAAAGAAATGCTAGCTAGCACCATCATCTGTATGCAGTTCAAGTCTAGTGGAGGCGTGACAATTAAAGAATAATACTTAGAAAAAGACTTAGTCCTTGTTTTGGAAAAGGTTAAAACACAGAGGGGAAAAAGAGATTTACAGATATCAGGTGTATAAAAGCTGTTTGGCGGAAGAAGCTATGATAGCAGGTAAGGTCTAGAGGAGAGAAATGGGCTTCCCAGTAGCCTTGGAGGCAACACTTAAAAGATAGGGAAGAATGATTACACAAGACTAGCAAGCTTTGGGTTTCTTCCTTGAGTGGGTCTCTGGTTCCAGGGTGGGTTGCTTTTCTAGGGGGAATGGATAAGGCAAGAAGCAGCCTCTTCCTCCTGGTGCTGGGAGGTGCTATTGTGTGGTGTCATTTGACCCCACCCTGCCTTCCTGACTCAATCTCCTCTACCTCACCCTGAAATCTCTGCTTCTGTCCAGCAGGTCCACCAGCAAGTAGGCTTCGCAGGGAATCCTTCCTGCTTGCCTAAGACTCTTCCCTTGTTCTCTTAATTCCCTGCAGCCATCTGTATCCTATCTCCCCTCAAGACTTAGGTCAGTTCCTATGTCCTCCAGGAAGCCTCCACTGGCTATTTCTGCCCACGTGGCTCTATTCCTTAAGTCAGAGTAGTTGAGAGAATGAAAACTTTGCAAGCATATGGAGCAGGGTCCTACTCTGCGGCTTACTGGCTGTGTAATCTTAGCCACAAATTACTTATTCTCTCTGAAGTTCCATTTCATTTTTGTAAAATGGGGATAAGGAAATAGAACCATTCTCTTATCATTGCCAAACAACTGCATGAGGTACTGCATTTAAATGTTTCAAGTACTTGAAATATAATAGGTGCTCGATAAATAGTAACTTCTCTGAGCTTTGATAGCCATGGAATTCTCCACTTGCTTTTGTGTATTAATCTTCACAGGAAGATTATTAGCTTCTTAAGGGAAAAGATCACTTATAGTATTCAGTATTTATCACCCCTTGCATACACATACCACTGGGCAAACAGAAGACAATATAAATGTCTTAATCGGTTAAATTTGTCATTTACTGGCTGCCACTGGCTGTGACACAGGGATCAGGTTTAGAAGCTAGGGAACATAAAATAGCCTCTCTGAATACCTGCAGGAGAGTAGGAAATACTGAGCTCTGACCAAAGCCTACAAACAGATAGTAGGTCAAGGTGGGGAAGCTGAACCTGCATTCTATCAACAGCTGTGACCCTGCGAATGAAAAGGCACTGGCTTAGAAACTAAGAGACTAAGGCAACTTGTGCTGAAATCGAAGGCTTTGATGGCAACTAATGTTTCTGCCTGGCAGCATCTTATGATGAATTCATTCATTCCACAAATTTGTATTGAACATCTACTATGTGTAATTGCTTTTTTCTGAAAACCTTGTAGGTTGATTTGTTGGTTGGAGTGGTATAGGGTAACTGTTTTTAGTGGAGTTGTATAAAGAGCATTCTTAAATCAGGTCCTATTTCCTCTGCACCCTAAATTGCGTTTCCCTGATTCAGCTTTTCCCCCATTTAAATATGGTCTCTGGCCCACTGGTAAATGTCAGAAGAAGACTGTTCAGAGGAAATTGTGACCTTTGGAGTTCCAGAGCTCCCGGCCACTAGGTGCCCTAGGAAGGGCAATCCAGGGAAGGAGGACAGGGCCTTAGGAAGTTAGCAAAGCCGAATTGAGCCATTGCTGGTTTGGGAGGAAAAAGGAGGCTCCAGCGGTTATCGAGGCAGCAGCTGCTCACTCATCTTTCATCTCTCACCAAAATAGTTCCCCATTGACACGCCCAGAAATGGGGCTTTTCATCTGGAATGGCTGGGCAAAAGTCTAATTGTATTACATAATATCAATACTGGCTACCACTTATTGAATACTGACCACATACCAAGTGTGGGACTGTACATGCATTATCCACCCCAGTCTTCACAACAACCCTGTGACAGAAGCAATTTTATTATCCCATTTTACAGAGAGGTAGGCAAGGTGCAGCGAAGCCAGGTAACTTGTCCAAAGGTTACCTGGCTTCCCTGTTCCTTGGGATAAGGAGCAGGAAAGTCCAATAAGTCTCCAGGAAATATATGTAAATAGAATTTCTTTTTTTAAAAAATGAGACTAGAGAAACTCTTGAAAAGGCCCTTACAGCAACTACCTTGGTCAGTAAGCGGCAGAGCTGAGTTTGTGGTCTCATCCAGTCTTAACTGTACACATGTGTGCTGATTTTATAGCCAAGGAATGAAGTCCAAAGGGGTGAAATGACTTGCTCAAGGTCACCCAGCAACCTGAAGCAGAGCTGGTATTTGAAACACCTTGTTGATTATTCAAGCATGTTTTATCTATCCTGCACACACCTTGTTTAGAAAAGGTTTTTAGAAGGAAGGCTGAAGACAGAATAGCCAGCGAGAGAGGATTTTTGTTTTTCAGAGTTGTTCAACTCTGCTGGCCCTAACTCAAGTTTAGGGTTCCTAGGAAACACCAGCCCCCCCCTCCTGCCGCCTTTCCCAAGTCTATCCTCTGGGCATATTAGAGGACTTGGGGCTGTTGCTATGGTACTGGGGCCAACAGCAGGTTCATCAAAAGCCGGGTCTTTTGCCTTTTAAGAAAAAGCCTGGCCTACAGAAGGGAATTGGCCACAAAGATTTGCATCAGTCATTGTGGCTTGTTCTGTTTTAGATCCCCCTGCCTCCTCACCCGCCCCCTCCTCCCTGCCACCACCACTTTCTATAAATACAGTTGGATAAATATTGATTTAAACTGGGTTTCTGGAGGAGAAGCACATGCTTGCCCTGGCTTGGTCTTCGCTTAGATACCACCAGTAAGTCAGACCTAACACACCTAACCTCCAACAACTCTGGCTTCCAGATGACCCGTTTTGGAGAAGTAAATTTTATGGTTTTGTGGCATTTGAGTTAAAAAAAAAATAGAGAGAAAGAAAAAGAAATAAAAAAGCAACAACCCAGAAAGACATGGGAATCTTCTTGCAGGACAAGAAAAGCAATTTTCAGCAGGTAGAAAAGGGGGGAGGGTTTCTGGTAGTCTGGCCTTCTGCACCTTTCTCTTCCCTTCCATTCTTCATTCTCTCCCTTTTGGGTTTTGCTTTTAAAGGAGGCAGGTGGGAGAACAGAACATCAGGGCCAGAAAGAGTCCCAGAGGTCACAGAGCATTCATCATCTTGACTATATTGACATGAAGGCTGAGGCCCAGAGAGGTACAGTGGCTTGCTCAAGATGACACAGCAGTGGCAGAACCAGGTCCCTCTGGGCTGTGTTCCCTTCTGCCTGACAGGAGAATGGGTCCCAGCCTGAGCCCCAAACTGGGCTTTTGTTTTATAGGTCCAATGCTTATATAGTCAGCAATTCTCAAACCTGGTTTACTGATCCTAGGGTGTGTCTGTTTATTACCAAGGTCATTGCAACATTCTCAATTGTCTTTCAAAATGAAGCTAATTTGAATTTGCCAAACTTAGACAAATATTTTCTTTTACATTTGAGGGGTAGGAGGAGAGAAGGAGGAGCTAGAATGTGGTGACAGAGATGAGATGGCTGCCCCAAGCCTTAACTGAAGAGGAGAAATTCATGTCTTGGTCGGGGCGCTCCTTTTGGGGGTCGAGCTCTGGACTCACACTGGAGTGGGGAAAAGAGAAAGAGAGAGAGAGGAGAGGAGAAAAAGGGAGAGGAAGGGAGAGGAAGTGAAGGAAGAAAGAGAGGCATCAATTCCCAAGGGACAGACACCTGTCCTCTGGCACTTCTGCTAAACTTAAAGGAAACAATCATCTTATCACTGCACCTGAGTGGCCTGGCTAGAAGTGTTAAAGCTGTCAACAGGTGACTTGATCTCTACAGCCAAAAATAATAGCCATTTGCCACCATCATCCCAAGCAGGAGGCTACTTCTTTAGCTTCCTCATCTTGGCAGAACGTGTGCTGGGCCCCTTGGTTGTGAAACATTTTGAAAGTTCAGGTGACCCCTGCTTTGAGCAATAAGCCTCCAGGAAATATATGTAAATAGAATTTCTTTTTTTAAAAAATGAGACTAGAGAAACTCTTGAAAAGGCCCTTACAGCAACTACCTTGGTAAGATGTGGTCATTCGTTTATTGGTTAAACTGGCATGTGGGGAGTGCATACTTGCTTTATGTCAGGCACCATGCTCGGTCCTGGAGGTACAGTACCTGGCCTCATGGAGTGTATACTCACTCTATTCCAATGCCAGGTTTTGAATATACAGTTGTCTTAAAGTAAATTCCCCAAATGTGAAATGGCATTTGACTTAGGCTTTGTATCTTTGGTTTTAGGCATTATTAGAGATAGAATAGAAATTTATCCTGGGCTTCCAAAAGGAATACAGGCAGTCCCCAAATTACAAACATCCCACTGATATACAACTCACACGAACAGATGCTCTATTATGGGTAACAGGTAAATGGACCCGTTCCGACTTACATACACATTCAACTTAAGAACAAACCTATAGAACACATCTTGTTCGTAACCTGGGGACTGCCTGCAAGTTCCTTCCCTGCCTGCCTCCACCCTCCATGTTTAAAATCCTTTGTGTTTTCATGTTTGGTCTTATAATTTCTACAGAAATGACTTTTTTTCTTTTCTTTGAATTTACCAAACTTGTTCATCTTTTCTCCTTCATTTTCTTTTTCTTTTCTTTACAGCCTGAGCTTAGGAAACCAAGCACAATGTAAACAATCCTGTAAATAAACAAATCCTACTCTCAGTTCTTTGCAGATAGGGACGTTCTACACTAGGAGGATTGCCCACACCAGTGTTTGTGCCAAGCCCCATCTCCCATGCAACATACCCTTGGAACATACCTCAAATATCCAAGTCTAGGATCTGCTAAGGAAATTTAAACACAACAAAATTTGGAAGATAAACACTCTTTCCTGGACGAGAGGGAGATTAGGAAATTTAAATTAAAGCCAGTAAACAGGGATTTGGTTTACCTCTTATTTGCAATATCATACTCCATATTTTCATTGCCATTAGCAAGGATCCTCAAATAAAGATGACCTGGGACAAGGGAAAGATGACCTGGGACTATTGCATTAAAATGTAGGGCATGTGCAGGGCTACTCTGTTTCTGGCCGTGAGTGGCAAGTGGAAGCTAGTATGGCCTTTGTTTTTACTTCTACTGTATGGTGCACCTGTGTTATCTCCCCCTTACCTCCACCACAGCCTGGCCAGCCTACCATATTTCTTGACTCCCAAGACTCTGAATGTCTTGTGAACAACTTTCTTTCATTCTTTCCACTAGCTGTAAAATTGAGCTCAATTCAACAAATTTCTAAAACCTTTCAGGAGACAAACAGTGTGCTTGGCGCTTCCAAAGTGAGGCATGTGTGGCCTCACAGTTCCAATTCTATATTCCAGTTCAAATGACAAGCAAACAGAAACCAATCAGCAATTCTTGTCTGTCTCTTGGTAGTTTAATAACCTGTTCCCAAGGGGGCTGCTGACAAGTGCAATGCCTTCTCTGTTTTCCAAAGGAATAGTGATAGTGGCCTTCTTTTACTGAGCCTTCACCATGTGCCAGCTAAGTGCTTTATATTAAATCCTCACAAATGTCCAAAGGGTGGGTGCTATAATTACCCTCATTTTATAGATGAGGAAAGCCTTAGCCTTACTTAGCAAGACCAGTTAACTTTCCCAAGGTATTATAGCATGCTAACAAATAGTAGAAGAGAGAGGCAAACCCAGGTTTCTCTTTCTTCCTAGAGAGACCTTAAGACACTGGCAGAACCTTCAGGGAGCAAGAAGTCAGCATGAGGCAAGAATTGGAATCTGTAGTGTTTTAAGTCCAGGCCGAGGGACCCCTTAGGGATGTGCCCCCCAGGCCTGGATGGCTTCCTTTTCTCCCCAGTCATCCCAGGGCAGAAAGAAAATAGCCAAAAGCTTCCAGGGCTCTTTTGGCATTGACACTGGAGCCTAATAGGACCCTTCCTCTAGAGGCAATGGCCTAGGGTATTGCCACTTGCACGTGTAATACTCCCTTGCCCAGTAGTCCCTGGGGAACTCATCCAGCCAGTAGGGCTCCTGTGGCTTTGCAAGCTAAGGTGTCAGAAGTGTGAGTCCACACCCTGTTAGGCTGTGCTAGGCATTCTGAAGGCCTCCAAGGTTGTAGGGCAACTGTGCTGTCATATATATGGAGCCAAGGGTTTCTGCCAGAAAGGCCAGAAGAGAGAGACAAGTGTGAGCTGCAGAGATGAGCTTTGGGTCCTGGCTGCCACTGAAGCAGTGTGGGCCAGCTGGTTCCGGTCATGTGATGTAGGCCTCTAGCCCTTTCTCAGATCCAGGTCTAGGAAACAAGAAGGAACCTAAATATAACTGGTTGTGTTACTCATTTGATTAAAGGCCTTCACTTTTTTTTTCTTTTTAAAATTTTTAGCCTTGCTCTGTCACCCAGGCTGGAGTGCATTGGCACAATCATAGTTCATTGCAGCCTCGAACTCCTGGGCTTAAGTGATCCTACTGCTTCAGCCTTCGAATATTCCTTCAGCCTCTCAAAGTGCTGGGAGCAGGTGTGAGCCACCACACCCAGCCAAAGCCCTATGATATTTTCTTTCCTATCACACTTATAATAAAAATCCAAACTCCTTGCCATGGCCTTCAGCCTTGCTGTTTGGAATGAGTATGGTTCAAGGATGGTCTGCCTTGGCATCCTCTGAGAGCTTATGAGAAATGAGACTCCCAGGCGCCATCCCAGACCTGCTGAAGCAGAATCTGCATTTATCACAATTTCCAGGTGATTGTGTACTCTTTAAAGTTAGGAAAGATGTCCTGGACAGCCTTGTCGTTTTTCCAGCTCTCCTACCTACCTCCCTTTATCATTTATCACTTATCCTACTTATCACAATTTACAGTTATGTTATTTGCTTATCATCAGTCTATTGGGTAAGAATGTAAGCACCTTGAGGAAAGAGACCAGAAACAGTGCAATAGACATTGCACTATTCTCATTTTATCTTGTTACTTATTCTATCTTCAGCATCTAGCTTAGGACCCAGCACATAAAGATGCTTAAGGAATATTTATTAAATAAATGATGAGTTTTCTGTCTTTCTGACCTAGTGTTTCTCAACAAAGGAGCTATTGGTGGGACTGTCCTTGTACAGATTAGTCTAGAATACTGCTGGATTTAACATCCTTGGTTCCCACTCACTAAATGCTACTGGAACTCCTACCCTCAGTCATTTTGACATTGAGAAAGACCTTCCTACACATTTTTAAAACCTCCTAGAGGAATGGGATTGCCCTTGGTTGAGACCATTGCCCTAACTAATTCTGTTTGATCTTATCTGATTGAACCTAATATGGATGTATGCTGTGGCTGCTAAGAAAACCAAGGTTTGAATCTGGTACTCCTCGTGTGACCTTAGGCAAATTACTTAACCTTTCTGGGCCTAGTCTATAAAACAGGAATCTCAGAGGTGTGCTGAGGATTAACTGACTGTAGGAGCAGCTCTGTGCACATGGCACCGAGTAGGCTAGTGGACCAGATTTTTCTGGGAGAACCCCAGCATCCTAGAATCAGATTTAGAGCTGGAAGAAATGGTGAGATCACCTATGTCTTCAGACAGGCAAGAGGCTGTTTTTATTATTAATGCTGCACCTGAAGCTGAGAGAACTCAGACATAAGGCAGCAGGAGCTGAATGTGTGGTTTAGTGTCTAGGGCCTTGCTGGGCTAAGAGTGACCTCTATGAGTTTCTGCTCCCTGGAAGCAGGTAGTGATGTCAAGGGCTGGCGGCAGTGCAACTCTAGGCTAGCTCCTGGCAGGGGAGGGAGGGTTACCCAGGGCTGTGGCAAGAATGAGGGGCATCCTCTTAGCAGCAGAAGGCCTCTAGCAGCTATTATTATTATTTTTTAAGGCTTTAAATCAACTTTGAAAGAATAGATCATTGCAATACCAAAACCCATAAATGCAACAAAAAAGAAAATTACAGTTTATTCCCATTTTGAATATATGTAGATGCAAAAACTCTGAGCAAAAATACTAACTCATGGAATTGAGCATTGCTTTAAAAGAATAACATACCCTGGCCAACCAGGTTATATGTCAGATATAGCTGAAAGTCACAAAATCTAACAATATAAAGGATTACAGCCACAAAGTATAGGAGAATAGTACGTGACTACAACAAATGATGCAAAGATCATTTGAAAAAAGTATTTGAGAGCATTTCTCATGAGGGAAACTACTTCGATACAACAAAGATTGTTTACCTGTGGTCTTTTAATTATAGTGGAAGAGTGAGTTTGGGCTCAGGGCTTTCAGTCATCATCAGCAGAGAAAGAGTTGACTCTGAGGGCAACATTTCCTTAGGGAAAAATGAACCATGAACAGAAAAAAGCAGCCTTAGGATCCTTTGGGCATGTAACTTGATCCTGACATTTAAAGGATTGCGGCACCACAGGTTTAAAGGATCAGAAAACTTACTCTAGTGTTTCTTTAAACATGAATCAGCTAGAAAGAGAAGTAGGGAGATGAGAAGACAGCACAGAACTGCAGGCCTGAGTTCAACCCTTGCTCCATCAGTTTGATGGACAGCTGTGTGGCCTTGGGCAAGTTACCACACCTCTCTGAGCTTCAGTTTTCTCAACTGAAAAATGTACTGAGAAATCAGCTTAATAATATAAACTTCTATGACATAAACCATGAAATGTTCACTTGGTGTGGCTCTAGCAGAATCCTCCTGAACACCTTATCAGTTGCACCTTACAGCACCCAAATGCTGCTCCAGAGTAAGCAAACTACTTAGATGTGCATATTAATTCAATCCTGCAATGCAGATTTCTTCTTGGATCCAAGTTCATACAAAAAAAGAAAGAAAAGGACAGTGGAGGGATTAACACGTCCATTATAATAACTGAAATAGGCTGCTGGAATAAGGGCCATTTAATAAAATCTAAGAAGCCCCTTTCTAAGAGGGAAGAGGTGGGTCAGGGTGGAAGTCAAGTGTAGCTGTTTGAGCCTTTGCTAGTGGACTGATCTCACAGAAAAACTTAAGTTAAAAAACAACAAACTAATAGATTCAGCCATCTCAGATTAACACTGCCTCCCCCTGCTGTCCCCCCCCTCCCCCCCACCTGATATCCTTTCCCTTTCTCCCCAGCTCGGGCACCTGGTGGCTTGGTGTGTTTCCGTGTGGTTGGGATGTCAGCCTGCAGCCCTGGCGACTGGAGCCCCGGGAGGAGGTAGCTACCTCTCGGGTTTGGCATTACGTCATCCCTTCTAGACCCAAATTTATCTCGGCTGCACACAGACCCGCAGCTCTGAGCTGCCACTGACTTGAGAGCTTACGCATGAAGTTAGGCAGGGCTGACTCACTAGGCAGACGGAAAGGTTTTCTGCTGCTCTTCACGTTTCTGGGCTCGGGAGGCAGAGGTTGGGGGAGGCTGCGGTCTTCATTTTGGGGTGGGGGATGGGAAAACGTGCAACTGTTACGGTTCTCATTTAGGACCTCGGAGCTCACTCTCCCCTGTCCCCAACCTCGATCATCTGAAACCCCCCATCCTTAAAGATAACTGCAGAAAACAGTGCCCTGCACAGTAAGCACTTTGCAGTTTCAGGGAAGTTCTAAGCACCAGGTGTCACCAACACAGTGGCTTTGGACTTGCAGTTTAACATCATGGCCCCTTCACCTCGCTCCATCTCTCCTCTCTGCAGAAAAGATATAACAGAGGAGCTTCCATTGTTCATGAATCTGTCCCATCCAGGCTGTGATTGTTACAGTTCTGGGAGACTCTAGGGCATTTTTCCATTTTCAAATGAGACTACCCCTCCTTCCCTCTCTCCCCACATCCCCCCACCTAGAGAGATACTTTAGGGAGAGGACAGAACTACCGACTATGGGTAGGATTTCCCGTTCTTTTGTCAGTAGACGTTGGTAGCCTTGCTTTTTGTTTCCCATCTGTATTTGTAGTGTGAAGTAGATTCACCTGAGCAAAAGAAAGCCCATGGCTGCCTCTGGGTTTGTCCAGGCTGAGACTGTTGCTGAGGGATGGTTTGTGAGTGGCATCACTCTTTTGAGGCTACAGCCCTAAGCTTTGTGATGTGGGAGGCCCTTGTGGCCAAGGTTCAAGCCAGGACTTTTTTTTTTTTTTTTTTTTTTTTGGCTGGGGCTGGCTTCGAACCACCACCCTCGGTATATGGGGCTGGCACCCTACTGCTTGAGCCACAGGTGCCACCCTCAAGCCAGGACTTGAGGAGGCAGCCAGAGCAGGGGGAAGGAAGTTGCTCAATTGCTTTTAGAAAAGGCTGGCGATTTCTGTACCTAAACCAGGAATTAACACTGTGCACTGCCCACAGTCACCATCACCATGACCTCTCTTGCTCAGTGTAAGCAGGTAGCCTTTTGGTGACTTTTGTTCTACTTTTCATCTCCTCATCTTGGCCCTTTAGTTTAGAAGAAGGGCTGGTGAGTGCACCTGGAGATTAACCGTGAAAAACCAGGCTTGGGCCCCAACCACCTATCTAGCCTTCTTTTACTAACCTGCTATGCCTCTATGACCTACAGAATTAAACCCATCTTGAATTCATGTAAATTTTCAGTTTGCACTACTTTTCTTGGTTGGGTTTACCTCCCATTGGGCAAAGTAGAGTTGTGTTTGTCATTAACTGCCTCTTTTAAGTTCCTGGTGTAGCCTTGGCAATTTGAGATTTGAAGCCTAATGGGGTTCTACAAGTGGTGGAAACTAACTTTCAGCCTAATAATGCCTATCTGCGACTAACAAGTGTTCTGAATGGGTATTTCCTTGTAAATAATTCTGTCCCAACCCTATCCAACACATTGCTTGTTGAGGCTGGCTGCTACCAACACCCAATGGGAAAATCCAGATGTAGAATGATCTAGCCAACAGCTGAAAAAGCACAGTTTCTTTTACAAAGCCTTTACAAATTAATTAATTAATTAATTAATTAATTAATTAATTCTCTCGTGGCTTGTGAACACCTCTCATTTTGGGGCTCCTTGCATTTGATGGAACATCTATTTGGTTCTTAAATGTGGTGCCAGCTGCAGTATTTATTAAAAGAACTGGCAGAATTTTGTAGCTTGTGACCTCATTGGAGATTTTGTTTACTTTACAAAAAACAAACAAAAAAAAAACCCTAATAACACAGTACAGGGCAGTGCCCCTAGCTCAGTAGGTAGGACGCCAGCCACATATACCCAGGCTGGCAGGTTTGAACTCGGCCAGGGCCTGCTAAACAACAATGACAACTGCAACAACAACAAAAAATAGCCAGGCATTGTGCCAGGCACCTATAGTTCCAGCTACTTGGGAGGCTGAGGCAAGAAAATCGTTTAAGCCCAAGAGTTTGAGGTTGCTGTGAGCTGTAATGCGACGGTACTCCACCGAGGGCAACATAGTGAGACTCTGTCTCAAAAGAAAAAAAGAAATAAAAAACACAGCACAAGGGAGAGGGTGCTAAAATGCATCCTGAAACTTGCTACATTTTTGAGAGGGTAAGACTTCCATCCCAAGATAGTATTTTCTGTAGTCGCCAATGGAATGACCATGGGGAAGGTTAAATTCTCACTTCACCAGGAGCTTCCTGTTGTTTTGGATGTCAACCAGCAGAGTAAAATAATCAGGGTGGGAAAAAGTTGTAGATTTGTTTACATAGTCCCCAGTTTACTCTTAGGGCCTTCAATAGTTAGGATCCTCTTGTCCTTGCTCTACCTAGATCAGTTACTTTCACCTGGAGGGTAGGGGGAGGGGGAAGGGTGGAGACCGATTTTGGGTCCCAGGAGACATTAGGTAACTTTGGAGGCATTTTTGGTTTTCACATCTGAGAGGTGGTAGTGTGCTACTAAATAGCCTACCATGCCCAGAACAGAGCTCCAAGAGGGAATTAACCATCCCTAATGTCATTAATGCCATGGTTGAGGAACCTGGACTAGACTGAGGATGTTAGATTAAGGACTTGGAAAGAAACTGGCAGTGAGAGTAGCCAGAGGCACTAGCCATGAGGCTTGAAGTCATAAGACCAGAGAGCTTTTTTTGGAGTCTAAAAGCTCTAGCTTTAAAAATATGATTAAAACCCCTCCAGAATTACTTGTCTGTGAGGAAGCAGGGTTTCATGGAAGCCCTCTTTGAGGAAATCACCCCTTGTTTTTGAACAGCGATTTTGGCTTTTCAAGTGTTTCTGTGTGTGCTGTCCGTGCAGGTGTATTACTTAACTCATTTTACAGATGAGGAAACTGAAGCACATAAGTTACATGAGAAAGTAGGAGTAGAGAACTGGAATATGGCACTTTAAACAAAGAATTCCTCTTTCCCTGGGCACCCGCAGGGAGTCGCTGAGTGCTAACCTTCCCTGCAGTAGACTCTCAGCCCGCTCGAATCCTTCCCTTCCGCAAGCAAAATTCCGGCAACTTAGTCTTCCACCGTACAAAGAAATGGGAAAGCCCAGCAGGACTACATTTCCCAGCAGCCACTGCAGAATCTCGCTGGACGCAGGCGCACTGGAGCGGTGTGCATACGATTCCCGGCGTGCAGTGGGTGGGGCGGGACTACGTTCCCAAGGGGCAGAGGAAGGGGCGGGCGGGGGCGGGCGGGGGCGGGCCGTGGCGCTGCTCCCGCCCCTCCCCCGTGCTCGCGCCGGGAGGTAAACAAACCGCGCGCGGGCTGCCGGCGGCAGCGGGGGCTGCGGAGGCGGCTGAGTGCGCGCCGAGCAGCTGCCGAGCTCGCTCGCCCGCCCGCCGCACATGTCCGGGGGCGGTGCCGTACTGTAGCCTCTTGCGGCGCCTCCTGTCGGCCAGGGAAGGGAGCGCGGAGAGGCCCGGTTGCCACCGGCGGTGCCCATGGAGCGGGTGCGGATGATCAACGTGCAGCGTCTGCTGGAGGCAGCCGAGTTTTTGGAGCGCCGGGAGCGAGGTAACGGCTGGGCTCCCACGCCTCCGACGCCTGAGCCCGTGCGCTCCTTGTCCGCGCGGGGAGTGCGGTGCGACGGGTGAGGGAGGGCGCGCGCGTGTGCGCTCCAAGACGAGGTGCGCGCGCGTGAGGGGAGTGCGCGTGTGTGCTCCCAGACTAGATGCACACACTTGAGGGGTGCGCGTGTGCAGTAAGTGTGTGCGGGGTGAGATGAGGTGCGCGCGCGTGAGGGGAGGTGCGCGCGTGTGGAAGGTGTGCGCTGTGCGCGCGGGCAGGTGTATGTGGAGCGAGGCGCACGTGAGTTTGTAGGTGGAGAAGTGCGTGAGGCGCACAGGTGTGAGGGGAGGCTCGCGTGCGTGGGGGCAGGGAGGGGAGAAGCGGGGGCTGCGGGGCGCTGGAGGGCGGGGCAGCCAGTGTGAAGGGACCCGGAGCTTGAGGAGCGAGGAGCGTGCTGGTGGCTCTGGGGCCGGGCAGATCTGAGTGGACTGGCGAGGCTGTGGGAAAGTCGAGGGAGGGAAGGGCAGCGGAGGATCTGGGTATGCTGAGATGGGGTCCCTTCGCGGTGGCTGCAGGAGAGGCTGGGGAGAGATTGGGGTGTGGAGAAGGGGAACTCTGGGAACTGGTGTCGAGAGAGAGCGAGTCCTCTGAAACCAGGTGCTTGACAATGTGATGTGCACAAAAACGCGGGGCTCGGAGAGGCGCTACCAGCGGAGAGAGCTGCAGGAAAAGGGGAGTTTTGAAACAAGTGAAATCATTGCAGCGAATGGTTAACTGGGCTCAGCAATTAAGGTATTTATCTCAAAAAGAGTTCTCGGAGAAAAGGATTTGGGAGAGGAAGGAGAAATATTTGGTTTGGGGGAAGTATAAATCATTTCAGGTGGTGGGTCGGGTCTGTATGTGTCACAGGATTGATACACAGGCAAGGACTGAGATTTTTTATTTTCTAACCCAAAAGAGTGGAAACAGTTTATTGCCTCTGTTTTCAAAAACCTGTTATGGTAAGGACCTCGGATTTGTGGATCCATGGATTTGGGTAACTCTGTTCTTATATCTTGTTTTTTCCTTGCTCTCTTCAGAGTGTGAACATGGCTACGCCTCATCGTTCCCCTCCATGCCAAGCCCCCGGCTGCAGCATTCAAAGCCCCCACGGAGGTTGAGCAGGGCACAGAAACACAGCAGCGGGAGCAGCAACACCAGCACTGCCAACAGGTAGCCAGCTGGGGAAGTTTAGAGAAGGGAACTGGAGGGAAGGAGCAGACTCGTACTGAAATGCCAGACCTATAGACCTAAATTTCTCCTCTAATCCTAACTCTGGAGCAACACTGGATGGGTTCCTTTACCACCACTTTGGGGATTTGGCCTTTTAAAAATAATAAAGGCTAGGGACCATAACCTGGCTTTGTGTGGAGAGGCAAGAATACAATCTGGAAAGATAACCAAAGAAGTTCTTGCTGGGATTTCTGTAAAGGGAAGGTCTGTGATTGAGAGGATGGTAAGCTGAGAGACGTGGCAGCATATGTCTGTGCATGCAGCCTGTACTACAAATAGTCTTGGGCAGTCTTCATTGTTCTGTCTAAGTTTAATATGGTCCAAAAAGAATTTTATAGCTCTGGCAGTGTATAAAGCAGAGTCAAGAGCTTTGTTAAAGGAATATAGGTATTGAGGTACAGTAGGAAGTTAGGGGCATGGTGGATTTGTAGTTGGAGAAGGAAGAAGACCACACAACAAAGGTTTTGTCTCTACAGGATTGGATTGGTAAGGGGAGGTTAAAGCAAAAAATAGAAAAGAAAAATGTTTAGCCTTCAAGCACAACAGATCCTTTAGAATATACTTGTCTAGATGTACTCAAACATAGCTGACTTCCATTTTTTAAAACTTTGGGAAGTATCTTGCTGTTTCTTCAGTATTTTTATTACAGGGAGCCAATGAATTCCAAGGATTCATCTCATGTGAAATTTTCAAAGACTTTTTAAAAAAGAAGATTAACAGATGGCTGCCCTTTCCATTGATAAGAGAAGATTAAAAGAAACCTTTATTTCCAATTGCCAAAGCTTTGTCTAGGGAATATAATAAACATTTATGGGAGAGGGAGTCAGAGCAATCCCTGGGTAACCAAGTTTTCTTGAAGACTTTGGGGGAGCTCTAGCCACGTGATTGGTTAGTTACTTAGGGGGGGCAGGTTAAGAAGGAGCAGGATTAGAGTTTTTGATGCAGAAAACCTGAGGCTCCCATGGATAATAATTAGATCTCATGAAATTGGATTGACCTTTTTATATTTCAGATATCAATGAGGCAAAACATTCGTTCTTCTCCATTTGACTTAATCTTTGAACTATATACTTCCTTTTGGGGGGAATTTTTTTTCATTTGGGACAGAATGTATTTTTTAAACTTAATTTTTTAAATTAGAAACATAACTACCTTCAAGCTTAATAAACTATATTTATGTGTATCTTTCTTTTCATATGTAGATTAAACAACTTTTTTTTTTTCTTTAACTTGGAGACATGGAAAGAGTACCAGATAGGAAACCATGCCTAGGTTTTATCATGCTGCAAGTATTTAAGTCTTTCCTAATTTTCTAGTAATTAGGTATATGATCTCATTACTTTTCCTCCCTGCCCTTTACTGTTTTTATCTGTGAAATGAGGGGATTTATTAGATACCCACCAAGGTTCTTTTTCCCCATGAAGTTCTGAGACTCTGATTTAGTGACAGTTTTAGAGATCATTTAGTGTATTAGTAGTTCAGGATATCTCCCCATCATTGCAGATGTGACATTTTTACTAATCACCCAAAGATTTTAAAGCACAATTAAGATGTGCATTTCTGGATTTTACCAATTATGTTACAGGTCATTAATAAAAAAGTCTTTGTCATCTGTTGGCTTATACTTTGCTCAGCTTGGGATTTTGAATAGATGATGTTTCTTTCATGCTATTACTCCTGTTAGGATTCTACTATTATGTATAGGGTCATAGTGTTAATTACTGTATTTTAGCATAGGATGTCAGAAAATTTGTAAAACTACGAGCATGCCATGTTCTAGTAGGTACCCAAGGGAGAATACATGTATTTTGGACCACCTAAGATTAAGGAAAGTATTTTTTTTTTTCCTGGGAATATAAGTATCAGGAAAGAAAGAGAGAGAAATAGGTTTTTAGAACATCTTATCTCAAGGTCTTTTCATGTGTGGGGTTTAGACTGGGGCCTGTGAGAGAAACTAGTATATGAAACTGAAACACTAGCAATTATTTCTCCTTAACCACATATTTAAAATTCTGCTTCATGGAAGTAGAGGAGCTGAAGATCAAATTCTAATACTATGGTATTTGGGAAATAGTGTTAATCCATTTGTAAGGGGACACTATGGGCTTCCTGTTACCTTGAAGCTTACTTTTGGATTTAAGAGAGATTTTATACTATACTGGTTACATCAAGCAGGAGGTTAGAAGACTTACCTTTCTTTATCATCTGAAACAAGGAAAGGAATAGAGTTGATGAGTGTATGCATTTTACTTCTTCCTAATCAAAAGAACTGCCTTTGTGGAAGTTCCTGTTCCTGCCGTATATCTTGAGCATTGATGTGTATTATAAAATGATAATACATTTTAATCTGACCATTGTTTCTCTGACCTGTTTCTCCGACAATTGTAGCATCTAAGACATGATGGTAATTGACTTCCCCCTAATCAGGTATAACATGATATTCTTGATTAAAATATTACTTTATAGGTTTATGCCGAAAGTTGACCAGTAATAAGTATCAGGTATAACATGATATTCTTGATTAAAATATTACTTTATAGGTTTATGCCGAAAGTTGACCAATAATAAGTTTCTATTCCCCCTTTTCCCTAATCCCTGAAATCTTATTTTCACAGAAGTACAAAGGAGACAAAATACATGATATAATGGGATATTACAAGTATGTATCTTGCAAATACCAGTAATTTTATCATTTGTGAGGTGACCTGTAATATATACTATAACTATTTTTTAAACACATGCTTGATTTTACTGATGTCTTGGTTCCAGCCTTCTGGCACACTTCCTAAAATTAACCTTCCTAAGATGTTACTACTATTAGAGGACCTGGCTGTAATAGCTGTCTGGTTCATGGGGGAGCATCAGATAAGGTCAAATTCTCAGCTTTACTATTCTCAACTTTACTCAAAACTGGAAAACCTTAAGGTCTGTCATCTTTAAAACTCTGCTAAATGAGCCATGACCTCAATGTAACAATGATTTCTTCCTAAATGTCTCTCAAATCTGCCTTCTTTTCTCTTAATTTCATTACAGTTCTTCAGATCGCAGCTACCATCATTTCTCACCTGGACATCTGCAGTAACCTCTTGCCTGGTGTCCCTGCAGGCATAATTCTCACGAATTACATTGGCTGGCCTCCTTTCATTACCTCCAATATACCATGTTTCCTTCTACCTTAGGGTCTTTGCACATATTCTTTTCCCTCTTGGGAATCACTTTTTTCCTCTCCTTTTGTCAAGTTATCTTTACCTAAATAACACTTCAATTTCAGCTCAGTTATAACTTCCTCAGGGAAGCCTTTCCTCACCTGCCTTAGTAGACCAGGCCTTCACATACTTAACGGCTTCCCTACTTCTCCTTCATGGTGTTCATCCCATTTGTAGAAATACAATTTCTACGATAGAATGTTTCTTAAATGCATGTCCCAATCCGTTGGACTAAAAACTCTGTTGGGGCAGGGATTGACTCCCTTCTGCTTAAACATTTATCCCCGGCTTGGCACCGGTAGCATAGTGGTTACGGTGCCAGCCACATACACCGAGGGTGGTGGGTTTGAACGCAGCCTGGGCCAGCTAAACCACAATGACAACTATAACAAGAAAGAAAATAGCCAGGTGTTATGGTGGGCACCTGTAGTCCCAGCTACTTGGGAGGCTGAGGCAAGAGAATCACTTAAGCCCAAGAGTTTGAGGTATGAGATGTGATGCTACGGTACTCTACCAAGGGCAACATAGTAAGACTGTGTCTAAAAAAAAAAAAAAATTATCCCCAATACCTATTACAAGGCCCTGAACACAGTAGGTATGTCTTAAAGAATAGAAGGTTTTCAAAGTCTAGGTAGACTGTCTTATGTAGAAATTGAGTTTCTTTTTTGTGCTAAGTACCATATTAAACTGGAAGGAGAAATTATGGAATAGTAGGCAACTCCTGCTTTAGCAAACTCTTGATTACTTTGTGTTCTAAGGGATGTTGATGACAATGCATTTGGAAAGGAAAACAATATGTAGTATTTGGAGAATGAAAATCTCCAAACTGTAATTCTTTTGAACAAAAATAGAAGGTCGCAGAATACTAAATTTTAAAGAACTTTTATTGTTACCCTTTGTCATGATAAAATATCAAAACTTTTATATGATATTCAAAGAACCAGAAGTCTATCATATTTTGGCAATAAATAATGGTATGAGCCTGTGACCCATACATTATAATTGTATTGCCTTAAGGTGACCTGAAAAGTAGTAAGTAACTGATTTATGCTTGAATTTCAAGTTGATATGTAATGTCTTCTCTGTAGTGTCCTATGGATACTAAATCTCATAACAGTGGTGGTTCAGTTCTTCCTTTGAAGATTGAAGACACTAAAAAACAAAACAACTTTCCTGATGGGTATTAATGGCTTTAGTTTAACTTTTCTTAAACTACAGGGTAAAGTAATGTTTTAGTCTTATTTTAGAGGGAATTATTGTAGTGTTATATTTTTAGCTTTATTTTTCCTTTCTGGCTCTCTTTATGGATTTTCATATAGGGGAGAGAAATGGTTGTAAAATTTTTTTTCTAGGATAATTACAGAGGATTTTTCTCTGATAGTAATTTGAGATGTTTTGTCTTTTTTTTTTTTTTTAATCTGTTGAAACTATTTGTTTATAGAAGAATTAAATGAAGCCTTATTTTTATGAAGTTTTTTTTTCTTACTATTCTGTGTTTTTCAAATTTTCTATGTTTAAAAACATAAACATATAAACAGTTTCTGGTGGGCAGTGCCTGTGCCTCAACGCAGTAGTGCGCCGGCCCCATATGTCAGATGTGGCAGGTTCAAACCCAACCCCGGCCAAAAACTGCAAACAAACAAACAAACAAACAAAAAAATGGTTTCTGGATCTTTGTTAAATAGAAAACTCAGAATTTCAGGACAAAAATGGAGATAAATGGCAGTTAAATTCTTATTGATGTTATTACTGTTCTTCAGTATTTTCTGCTTGTTGGGTGATTAACACATTCTGTTTGATGTGTTTTGTAATCTGTCTTCCACCAAAACCGAGTTAAATGAAAATTTTCCAGGAATTATTTATAGGTCTCATACTAAACTTGGGCTCTCCATTAAGTGCTTCATTAAAACCTAAATTTGTTGTTGCTGGATTTTTAAAGAATATACTCCTCTATGGAAGTATAGATTGAAGGAGACTTGAATGATCATGCCTTGTAAATCAATTGAACAACTGCTTCTATTCTTATTAGATGAGAGGCCTTTTTATCAAAATATTAAATATATGATGTGGAATATCATGAAAATATATCAATAGAAAGGGAATTCAGGATTTCATCTAGTACAGTTGTCTGCTTTATGAAGGTAAGATTACTGCCACTCATTTTATGATTAAAGCATGTGTCCTAGAGATGGTAAGTGATTTGCTTGAGTCTTACAGCCATTGGGTTTTCTCTAATACCAAGCTGGATTTTATGCAGTGTGTGTGTGTATGTATATATGTGTGTGTGTGTGTGTGTGTGTGTGTGTGTGTGTGCGTGCATCATCCTAACCAAGTACGACTATGGACTGGAAGAAAGAAATGTCTTCTAAATTTTTCTTTACAGCATTGTTTACTTTTGGATATAGCGTGGATCTTTGTAATTTCTTCAATGAGGACAGTTTTCCAGATACTAATCTAATAAAGTGGTTTGATGATATGGCTTGGCAAAATATATTTTCAGATCCCATTTTAAATCTTATTTTATAGTGTCAAATACTATTGTTATTTTTTTCATTTTGTTTTCCTACATTTTAAAATACTGGCAGACTTTTTTCCTCTGCATACATATGTGTATATGTGTATTTACATTTACATACTATATTTCCTTGCCTTCAGGAAGCTTGCCATCTCAAGAATGAAACGTATTCATATATATGTTATTTCAAATGTGACGAGCTTCCTATAGGAGAAATAGGCTCCTGTGAGGTATGGAGCAGAGGACCTGATCACCTTCCTGAGGGTGTGGAAGACTTCTTCAGTTTGAACATTTTGCAGTCTTGCTTTCACTTATCTTGAACATTTCTTCATGTGCATAGTTATGTATCTGTGGACATTATTTTTAATTATTATATGATATTTTGTTTTATGTATGTACCATAATTTATTAAGCCAATCATCCATTAATGATTTAAGTTATTTTCACATTTTTTTTGCTTTTCCCAACAGGGCTGTTAATGAACATCTTTCTGCAGATACCTTTGTATTTGTCCACCTAGATTTTCAGGGTAAACATGAAGAATTAGAATTGTTGGGTCAAAGGGTAGACTCCATCTTTGACAATAATAACAATTGTAACACCTTTCATTTAATATCCTACTTATGTATAGCTTTTTAACATACATTATCATCTCATTTAAATTTCAGAACACTTCTGTGAAGTAGAGTGGAATATTTTCCCCATTTTTTTTGATGAGGAAACTGGACTGCTATGCCAAGTAATTTCCATAGGTAGAACTAAAAGATGAGACAAATCCCTGAGATTTGTTCTCTGGGATCAGCAAACAGCCTTTAGTAATAATTAAAAAGTATGACTCAGTGACTGTAACCTGGAATTTTATGTGTTACTGCTTTGTTTTTCTGCTCTGTCAAATGCCTGAAATGTGTGGTCTGTGCCTGCTGCTTTTAGTGCCTTATTATGAGCGCTCTTTTTTAACCCTCTGCAATTTGCTTCCTTTTCCACTAGCTATTGAAATTGCTCTCTTGCAGGTAATTAGTAACCAAATTTATTGAACTTACATAGAGCTGTTGCTGTATATGCTTCCCTGCTGTGAGGCGTGAGCTCCATGAGGAGCTTATGATGTATTTGGAAATATATTATCTACATATAATAAAATGGCAAATAATACAAGGCAATAAGATGCTGTGAACAGGGCCATTTTTGTGCCAGATACAAAGAACAGAGAGCAAATTGTTTAAATTTATAGAAAAAGAGATTACAATAGGTTATTGTAGGAATGCTATAGATCCACAGTATATACTTGATTATTGATTAGCATGCATTCAGGGAGATACAGGGATTCCATAACTTGGTATTAGAACAAAATTCCGTGTATTTCGTCTGAGGAACTAACTTATATGACAAACCATTTGGTTCAATAGAAAATTTTTTTATTAATGTTATTGCATACATTTCATGGAATGTGTTACGTTACAGATTTTATTTAGTTTTATGACATTGGATAAGAGTGTTTTTCTGTGGTGCTTATTTCCTTACCTTTGTTTATCAGAAGGAATATTTTTGTTGGTTTTTGAGAATACTACATAAGTGCCAGTTTTTTGAGGCTCAGTAGCTAGAGTCTTGAAGCCATTTGAAACTCTGTGTTTCTCAATTATAAAACAATGTAATTTTGTCTTAAGTTGAGTTGCGTATTTTGATGAAGTAACCAATTTTCTTTTATTCTGATTTTGGTTAATTAGGCAGGGAAAGTTTAGGCTTCTCATTGTTTGAGACTCAAACAAAAACCTTTTAGGTCATAAAAGAGTCTAGAGCAGAGGTCCTCAAACTTTTTAAACAGGGGGCCAGTTCACTGTCCCTCAGACTGTTGGAGGGCCAGACTATAGTTTTTAAAAAAAAAACAACTATGAACAAATTCCTGTGCACAGTGCACATATCTTATTTTGAAGTAAAAAAACAAAACAGGAACAAATACAATCACACCGCCTCATGTGGCCCACAGGCTGCAGTTTGAGGAGCCCTGGACTAGAGGGTAGTATGTAAGAAGTTTGCCTTGGTATTAGAAGACGCATGAATGAGCTTTCAGGTGTTTAATTTTGATCCTACCATATCTAGTGTATTTCTCCTATGTGGATAACAGAACTGAAGTGATCTTCAATGTCCCTAAAAACTCCAGACAAAATATTGCCATTAATACTGAGTCTATTAGGATTGGCTGCTGTAATCTTTGTAGGTTAACAGTTATTGCACATAAATTATGAATTTAAAATTGAGAATTTTAGGTATGGCTCTACTAAAACTATTTGGTATACGTAATATTATTACTTTAACATCTGCATATTAGTATCTAATCAGTCCTTTGTAACATCTGCATATTAGTATCTAGTCAGTTTGTAAAGCAGGTTACTCCTGGAAATAGTACTGTAAGTCCAAAAGAAGTGTTTGAATTTTATCTTTCTATAGAATCATTGTTGATTAGGGAGTTACTATTATCAAAAGCTCAAAGTCCAGTATTTTTTACAGAATTTATCACTTACTCCACTGTTAAAGAAACAAAATTTATCTATATGAAATATAAATGTTTTAAAAACATATAAATTAATTAAATAGAATAATAGTTATCTAACATTGTAAGGATATAGTACCATAGTGTATGGCATATAGTTAATTTCTTAAGGAGTCATGCTTTGTTAATTATTTTTTGCAAAAAGTGGGGTGATGGAATGCAAATTCCATGAGGCTAGGCCTATCTTATAGTAATTTTAGGGTATTTATATTCCCAGTGGAGGTACTTAGTAAACACCTACTGCATGAATGCAGGGCTGAACACTTTGAGCAAGATCATGGATATCTGAAGGTATATTTTTTTGATGAAACGTTGACAGATATCTTTAAGAAGAGTTTTGGAGAAAGCTCAATTGATAGTTGTATGAAACTGGTTTAGGGACATTTATATCTTTGTTCTTATTGCTACTATATTTGTAGCAGATATAGTCATTGGAGATACTGTTATGATTTCTTTTTCATATGTGAAGTTGAGACTTTCTGATATATTGTCAGAAATAGCTAAGGACATGTTTCTTTTATTCTTTGAGTAAACATTTGGCAAGTATCAGTAGCTTAAGGACTAATATGTACTTTATACTGCTAGCCATTTTCATAAGTGTGAGAGGTAACTCAGATGCTAATGGTAAACTGTAAGAAGTCCTTTAAGATGAAGATCTCCTATTCTACATGCTCACAGGAAGACTGGCATGGGGATGGTCAGAATAGCGTTATTTATAATTATTAAGAGCTAGGAACAGGCTCATTGCCTGTACTCAAGTGGCTAGGGTGCCAGCCACATACACTGGAGCTGAATCCAGCACGGGCCCACCAAACAACAGTGACGTCTATAACAAAAAATAGCTGGGCATTGTGGCGGGAGCCTGTAGTCCCAGCTACTTGGGAGGCTGAGGCAAGAGAATCGCTTAAGCCCAAGAGTTTGGGGTTGCTGTGAACTGTGATGCCACGGCACTCTACCCAGGGTGACAGCTTGAGGCTCTGTCTCAAAGAAAAAAAAAAAAAAAAAGCTAGAAACAGTCAAAATGTCCATCAGCTGATGAGTGAATAATAAAATGTGGTATATTCATACACTGGAATATCACCCAACAATAAAAAGAAATAAAACAACTCACATGTACAAGGAAGGAACTTTGGGGGTGATAGAAGTGTTCTAAAATGGATTTTGGTAAAGGTTACACAGCTGTATAAATTTATCAGAGGTTATTGAACTGTATACTTAAAATGAATTTTATGATATGTAAATTATACCTCAATAAAACTGCTTTTTAAAGAAAGATTGCCTGTTCTTATTTATTGCAGTAAGTTAATGAAAAGTCTTGAACATGAGACAGATGCTAAGAAGAAGGAAAAGTAGAAAGGGAGAATGACAATTAAGCAGTGATTCCTTTAAAACTTGAAACAAACTGATGATAGGGGATGGGGTCATGTAGCCAGTTGGAAGATGGCACTTCCCTCTCCCACTTCTCCCAGAGCAAGGAGACTCAGTCATCCTTCTAGACTCTCCTCTCACATTCCCTTTGAGAGCTACCTTTCTTTAAGTGGTATACTTTCCTTAGAGACAGGTAAGATTCTTTGAAATAGACTCTTACTATATCTATAGGGAGGACTGAGTGTATTAAAATTAGGAGCAGCTTCAAAAAATGGGCTTTATGTTTATCAGTAAATGCTGTTATGATGCCATTTTTTTTGTTGTTTCAACAGGTTATACTGAATGTTTATTTAATGCCTGACTCTTCCTAAAACACTGAATTATAATTTGGAAGTCAGGTTTTTTAGAAAATCACTGATATTTTCTCTATTTTTAAAGGTTAATAGAGTATTTAGTTCTGTGATAGAATGTGCTGCAAACTAATAAGATGGTCTAAATAATTAGTGGTTTATTATAAATGTCCTTTGTAAACTTTTGAAAATATATTTAAGAGCAAGCATTAACTTTCAGGATTCTATGTAGTTGATTACTTCACAAATGCATAACTTTAGTATGTATAAGGTGCTTCATAATTTCTGATGGTTCAAGCAATAGAAAGTGATGTAGTAGTTATTTTAAATTCATTCTTAAAATTTAAAGTAATATATGTATGTAGTTTAAAAAGTCAATTAAAACTATAATAAATAGCTTATAAAGAAAAGTAACAGTTCTCCTGTACCATCTCTCCTCATCTAATTTCTGTTTCCTAGAGATTACCACTTCTAATAATTCAGTAGTTTCTTCTGTTTGCCCTCATATTTCTAAAGTACATGGAGCAAATATTCCCCAAAGGAATGATGTTTTCAAATTACGTACTTCATTTTTTATTTTATTTTATTTTATTTTTAGAGACAGAGCCTCTACCTGTCACCCTAGGTAGAATGCCATGGCATCACAGCTCACAGCAACCTTCAACTCCTGGGCTCAAGCGATTCTCCTGCCTCTGCCTCCCAGGTAGCTGGGACTACAGGTGTCCGCCACAATGCCCAGCTATTTTTTTTTTTTTTTGTTGTAGCCGTCATTGTTTGGCGGGCCCAGGATGGATTTGAACCTGCCAGCTCAGGTGTATGTGGCTGGTGCCTTAGCTGCTTGAGCCACAGGTGCCAAGCTCAAATTATGTACTTCTGAGTAATTTATATTATTAGTCTCCTACAATAAAGAATTGATATTTTACTTTCATCTCTGAGTACTTTGTGGTAGATTATTGCCTCAATTTCATGATGAGGTTTATTTTTAAAAAAAATAAGTTCCATTGAAATAAAATTTCCATACAACAAAATTCCCCAATTTTAGTATGTAATTCAGGGACTTGACATGTATACACAGTAGCCATCAACACAATTATTATGTAGATAATTTCTGTCACCCTGTACATTATCTCCTGACCCTTTATAGTCAGTTTCCTCACTTCACTTCTGGTTCCCGAAAACCTCTGATCTCTTTTCTGTTAGTACAGTTTTACCATTCTAGAATTTCATGTAAATGGAGTCTTATGTTGCCCTATATGTATATACACATGTAGTATAGTACATATAACATACACTCTTATGTATGATTTCTTTCTTTTACCATAATGTCTTATCAGATTCATTCATGTTCAATATCAGCAGTTCAGTCATTATTGCTGAGTAACATTCCATGGTATGGCTCTATCATAATTTGTTTATTCTTTAGTTGATTTATAGACATTTAGGTTGTTTTGTCATTTTTAGCTATGATAAAGATAATTATGAACTCTCACAAATGAGTCTTTTTGTGCCTTGTTTCCATTTCTCTTAGGTAATACACCTACCTAAGAGTGCAATTGGTGGATTATATAGTAAATGTATATTTAAATTTATAAAGAAATGCCAAACTGGTTTCCAAAGTGGCCGTACCATTATATATTCTTATAAAAACATTTTTTATTTATTTGTTTTTTTTGAGACAGGGTTTCTGTCGCCCAGGCTGGAATGCAGTGGCTCATGGTAATACCAAGCTCATGGGCTCAAGCAATCCTGTCTCAGCCTCTGTGTCACACCTCTGCCATGTTCTTCATTTAGACAAAGTCTTACTCTGTCACCCTGGGTTGAGTGCCATGGTGTCAGCATATCTTACAGCAACCTCAAACTCTTGGGGTCAAGGCACTTGCCACAAAACTCAGCTAGTCTTTCTATTTGTAGTGGGAGATGGGGTCTTGCTCTTGTTCAGGCTGTTCTTGAACTAAGCTCATGTACCTCCTGCCGTGGCCTAGGATTACAGGTGTGAGCCACCCATGATGGTCTAATTTTAAAATTGTTTGCAGAGATGGGGGCTTGCTATGTTGCCCAGGCTGGTCTTGAACTCCTGGCATCAAACAGTCCTCTTCCTTGGCCTCCCAGAGTGCTGGGATTACAGGAAGAGCTTCCACATTTGGCCTCATTTTACATGCTAACAGTTTTGTGAGCCTTCCAGTAGCTCTACATCCTTGATAGCACTTGATATTGTCAGTCTTTTTTTTTTTTTTTTTTTTTATACAGTATCAGTATGTTGCCCTTGGTAGAGTGCTGTGTCATCACAGCTCACAGCAACCTCCAACTCTTGGGCTCAAGTGATTCTCTTGCCTCGGCCTCTGAAGTAGCTGGGACTACAGGTGCCTGCCACAACACCCGGTTATTTGTTGGTTGTAAGTTGTCATTGTTTGGCAGGCCCAGGCTGGATTTGAAACTACCAGCTCCGGTGTGTGTGGCTGGTGCCCTAGTGGCTGAGCTACAGGTGCCAAGCCTGTTGTCAGTCTTTTTAATTTTACGGATTCTAATGGATGTGTCATAGTATCTATGTTTTAATTTGTGTTTTCTTTATATGGCTAATGATCTTGACCATCTTTCTGTATGGTTGTTTGCTACCAATATTTTTTGGTGAAGTGTCTGTTTAAATCTTTTGGCTTTTCTTGTTTCTTTGGTTTTTACTGAGTTTGTTATTGAGTTGTAAGAGTTCTTTGTACATTCTGGATACAAGTCTTTATTACATATGTGTTTTGCAAGTATTTTTCTCCTACTTAGTGGTTTGTCTTTGGTGTTTTCCTAACTGTGTTTTGAAGAACAGGTTTTTTGTTTTGATGAATTCCAATTTGTCATGCTTGTCTTTTATGGTTCATGATTCTGTGTCTTAAGAAATGTTTGCATAACTCAAGATCGTAAAAATTTTATGTTTTCTTCCATTAGTTTTATAGTGTTAGGCATTACATTTAGATTGAAAACTGATTTAGAGTTAATTTTTTGTAGACAGTCTGGGGAAGGGTTGAAGTTTCTTTTTATTTTATTTTTTATTTGCAAATGGACATCCAATTGTTCTAGCACCATTTGTTGAAAAGTCTAAACTTTATATTATAGTTATTATTGTGCCTCCTTTTTGGATACCTGCTTTTAGTGGGCTTAGTTATTGTGGTTATGTTTTGTCATTGTTAAGGAAGAAGCAGTGCATTTCTTATGATGAATTTTTGCTAAAAGTTTATAATCCAAGTTTTAATGTCTGTTATACTTTTTTGAGATGAGATGTACCTTTTGATGGAAATAGATATGCAAAACTACCATTTTGAAAGAAGAGTAATACTAAATATAAATATAAGTTTTACTGTTGTGATTCTAGTAGATTTTCTTTCTCAACTTCCTTTGGGTACACACTTGGGAGACCCCTGCTCTACTATAGCTGAAAAAAAAATTTTTTTTTTGCAGTTTTTTGCAGGGGTTGGGTTTGAACCCACCACCTCTGGCATATGGGGCCAGTGCCCTATACCTTTGAGCCACTGGCACCGCCCTATAGCTGAAATTTTTGTTTCTCTTGCCCTCTGAATATATGTTTATAAATTGTAAGCTTTAGGGCTGGGCGTGGTGGCTCACGCCTGTAGTCCCAGCGCTGTGGGAGGCCGAGGCGGGTGGATTGCCTGAGCTCAGACCAGCAGTGAGCCAGAGTAAGACCCCGTCTCTACTAATCTCAAAAACAGGCAGACATTGTGGTGGGCGTCTGTAATCCCAGCTACTACTGGGGAGGCAAAAGGGGAAAAAATAAAGCAACGAAATAAAAAAAAAAATTTGTAAGCTTTAGGATACCAGTTAGAAGATACTCCTTTAATTTAATTAAATGTGTTCCTCTGATTGTATGGAGGGCAACATCTGTGAGGGACTTTGGAATTAAAGACTAACCGAAATGAAAATGTTAGCAAATTGGCGGTTGGCACATTAATTCAACAAAGACAGAGACCTTTGTTGTTATTAATTAGAGGTAAGTTATTCTAGGAATGGCAGCTTTTACTTTTCTTCCATGGCAGCAGTACACTGGAGACAAACTCTACCATTTCGTGTGGTTTCAATTCTATGCTTCATTGACTGCCACCAACTATACCCTGAAGGATTTAGTTATGTGTTAGAGTTACATCGTAGTCAATGAAGAGTCACATCTGGTTGAGGGAAGAACTCCCATTCAAATGGAGAATACATTAGGATGTCTTTCTTAGGGGGATGTTATTTGTGAAAAAGATTACCTATGATTCAATGTTGAGTTGTTAGAAAGGTCTTTCTCTCTGTCCTTGGAAGTTGTTAAGCATTTAGAATAAGGGTATCTGAAGGGAAGATAGTTCATTAGTGTTTGCTCTCAGAGATGCATTTTATTTGGAGAAGAAAAGTGTGCTAACCAGATGAATTCAGAACATCTCAGCCTTACAGGGAATTTGTCATAATTGAATATGTCAGTGGCACATTATTGGATGGGCTTAGTTGAACACATAGGCTCTGAGAAGCACAGGACTTGTTCCTTAGTGTGCCAGCCTGTGATAACGATTATTGCCAACACTGTTTGGATTACTGTTTTCTGTGTGTACATATATAATTTGGCATCTTTCTCTCTTCTCATCTTTCCCTCCTAAACCTTGTTTGGCCTCATAGCTGGCTACATGATGTAGCTTCAGTCACCTTTTATTTTCTCTTTCAGGATTGTAACTGGTTGGTTGGTTGGTTTATTTCCAGGTTGATTCTAAGTGTTATTGAGAACCTATCAATTTGTTGTCCAATGAAGTATACTTAATGTTCTGGGTAGTATATTTTTAGTCTTGTTAAAAATACTAACAGCTAATGTTTATTGAACACTTATTATGTGCTAGATGCTTTTACATATTTTTTTTCTCTAGTTCTCACAGTAACCTACCCAAGGTGTGGGGTGATATTGCAGTTTTACAAATGAGGAAACTGAATCAGAGAGGTTAAATAAAATGTTCTGTTATACAGCTAGTGTGAGTGACAGAGTTAGTATTAAATTCAGGACTTTCCCCCTCTAACACTGGGTTTTTATGATTTCTTTATGTTGGTGATTTTGCTTTGGACTTCACAACTCTGCTTGTTTGTTTATCTTCTTTCCCTTGGAGTGGCACCTCTTTAGCAGTTACAGAATCTGCTTGTGCAGTACATGTGCCTGTCATTTAACCCCCAGACCAAATGCTACTTTTTCTAAAATTTTTCTTATAGCCCCATTTGTAAGTAAATTTTACCTTCTTTGAACTCCTACAATACTTTAAACCTTTCTTTGATTATATTTCTATAAAATCATTGAGTTATAATCATTCCTATCTGTGTCTTCATTTACCAACTGGAGACTGTCTTCGATTTCTTGTAGCCTAAGACAGCCTTGAACATTGAAGGTATTCAGTATTTGTTGATTTGCTATTACAGGCAAAAACCCATCAGAGTAGGAGTAAACACTATTGATGCATTTTTAAAAACTTGGAAGAACAAGGCAATATGGGAATGATTAATATATTTCTGATCATTTTTCCTTATTGTTATTTGGAAATCTTGTTAAATTTGCTGGTTTTGTAGCTAAATGTGGCATGCATCTTCCTGGTTTGGTGAAAAGGTTTATATTATTAGCTAACTTTTCTTTTTAAGATAAATAATGAAAAATCTGTTATGACAGAGGTAGGAAGAACCTGCTGTTTTAATTTTGTTCACAGCAGTGGGTCAGATTATGTTCTTTTGGAGCTAGTTTTGATAATAGACTCAATATAATATTGGAATTCAACAATTGGTTATTGTTGGGTATATTATCTCTTGCATTTATGGCTGCTGGTGGGATTGCCAGACTATTTAGAATAAGTTTATGGTAAACAGTCTTCTTGTCTCTAAATATAATGTTTCCATGTTCTCTAGTATTTTATACATGCATTGTTTTTGTTGTCCTTAATTTTCTTCTCAATAAGACAATTAAAACAAAACTTGTTCAACCAAGAGGGGGTGGGAAAACTCATTATTGATTACTCATTCAAATTTTGAATGATACTTTTTCTTTTAAATCTTTTTTATATGTCTTTTCTCTCTTTTAATGTGCTGGTTTACTTTAACATTTCATTCAAAGAAAAAAGAATTTCATAATTATGCTGATAAAGGTTTTATTGTACTTTATTGAATTTTGAACTGGGTCTCTATTAAACTATAATTTTTATGTTCTTATAGTTTCTTCTGTCTGGATTGTACATACACTTGCTGTTAATTTGGGTGAACTCTTTTTTTTTTGAGACAGAGTCTCTCACTGTGTTGCCCTTGGTAGAGTGCCCAAGGGTCACAGCTTACAGCAACCTCCAACTCTTGGGCTTAAGGCAATTCTCTTGCCTTAGCCTCCCAAGTAGCTGAGGCTATAGGCACCTGCCACAATGCCGGGCTATTTTTTTGTTGTAGTTGATTAGCTGGCTTGGGCTGTGTTCGAACCCACCAGCCTCGGTGTATGTGGCTGGTACCATAACCACTGTGCTGTGGGCGCTGAACTCTTGAAACATCCTAAGACTCTCTTTATTCCCTTTGAGGGAGAGAATTCCTTTTATTGGGTGAACTCTTGAAACATCCTAAGACTCTCTTTATCCCCTTTGAGGGAGAGAATTCCTTTTATTAAGATAATCTTTTTCAAATGAACAGTCTTTTTCATCCCATGTCATTGGACTTTATGAAAACTGCTAATAAAGCAAATGGTGGACAAGAGACAGTAACTCAAGTCTTTGGCTCTTGAACTAAGACAGTGGCTAACATTTTCCCAGATTATGAGGCTGGCAAATATACTCTTCTTGTCAAGGTATGGGGATCTGGTTATTAAATTTCCATTAGAATGGAAATGTCATAGAATGTCAGGTTTAAAGCAACCGGTAATGTACCATATATACTCGAGTATAAGCCGAGTTTTTTTGGCACAAAATTTGTGCCGAAAAACCCAAACTCGGCACAAATTTCGTGCCGAAAAAACTCGGCTTATACTCAAGTATATACGGTAATATTCTGAAGGCATTTAACATTGACTAGAATATATAAAATTATTAAAGTTTTAGTTATTGTGACAGAAACCTGAATTCTCCTTTATAAAATTTCTGTTGTTGTAAATACTAAATTACAGCAAAAGTAACACTAGTTACTCATTTAAGGGAACTAGCATAACATTTTAACAGTAGCTAACTTTATGTAGAGTTTATTACATTTTGCTGTTAAGCGTATACTTGCCTTTATGAGGCATTTTTCCTATTTCATAGATGAGGAAACTGAACACAGAGAAATGAAGAGACTTTGCAAGGCCACGCTGGATTCAAATACTGAATGGCCTTCAACTCTGTGCCTTAACCTATATTCCGTGTTGCTTCTCACTAGGTTGTTAAGAATTTGGAGTTGCAAGGTAGACCTGGGCTTGAATTACGGCTGGTACTTACACTCTTGGGACAGGAGTGTGTTTCTTGACCTTTCAGAGTTTCAGTATTCTTTGTTATAAAACAAAGATTGTTTCAGGGCTAAAATGAGATAATGTATTTTAACTCTTTAGTCCAATTTTTAGCAGACACTGTGCTCATTCATTAGATGAAAGTATTATTATTATTATTCTTTAACAGAGTGGCCAGGTGTGATAGCTCATTCCTGTAATCCTAGCACTTTGGGAGGCTGAGACAGGAGGATTACTTTAGGCCAGGAGATTGAGAACAGCCTGAGTAAAAGCAAGATCCCATTTCTACAGAAAATAGAAAAATTAGCCAGATGTGATGGTGCCCACCTGTAATCTTAGCTACTTGGGAGGCTGAGGTGGGAGGATCACTTGAACCCTACTGATTACATCACTGCACTCCTACTCTGGGCAACAGAGCAAGACCCTGTCTCAAAAAACAAACAAAAACTCTGAAAACCAAAATGAAAATACTGAAAAGCAAAATGAAAAATATCATCCAAAAAACCCCTTGGCTATATTGTCCAATCTTGTAAATCATGTTTCTTGATCTTATTAATATATCTTCTTTTCATTATTTAAATTCATATATTTTTCTTCCTTGTATAACTTCTTGTGTTTTACACAAAAGGCAGGAAAGCTTGGATTTGTCTGAATCGGTTATTTGTCAAGCAAGCCTGTTTCAGCTTCTGTACTAGCCAGATCTTTTTTTTTAATGTTTAGGAATGAGTAAGTGGAGATAGAGGAGAACATAGAGGGACACACACCTCTGTTTTCTTTTTAAACAAAAGTGGGATTATGTTTAAGTTAAAATTTTTGATATAATGTCTATAAATCACAGATGCTGATATTACTTTTAATAAAATAACAATGAAACTCCATTGTTAACTGAAAACACTATATCTGAATGCACAGTCCTAATGAATGTTGACTATTTCCTCTTAATGAGTGATATTATTGAAATACATTGCATTGTTAAATAAATTCTCTGGGTGGGGTATAGCAGTAACTAAACTATTACCCCTTTCTATAGACTTAGCACCAAAGCATGGCTAATGCTCTTTATTTTATCTTTTTTCTTTTTAGATCTACACACAATGAGCTGGAAAAGAATCGGTGAGTCAGTGATAAGGTACAACTTTCAATTATGTTTAGTTAGATGTTCTGAAGATTTGAGCTGTGACTTGGCTTTATCCCTCAATAAGCATGCAGATTGTGTAAGCTGTTACTTTTTTGGAACCTTGGTTTCTTGGTCTGTGAAATGGTCTATCACATAAAATTATTGGGAGGATGAAATTTGCTGATCAGCATGAAGACGTCTAACAAAGGCCCAGGCATAATATTTTCAGAACTCTATGCTTGATTGTTCATTCATTCAACAGCTGCTATGTGCTTGTTCTAGAATTTATTAAAGATGATTGGAAGGTACCATGATTTGGTAGTACAAGCACAGGCCTCCAGACTGGGACATCTGAACTTAAGTCCTGTCTGCATTTGTAAATCAACTATGGGACGTTGGGTAAATAACTGGCCCTCTCTTGGTCTCTGCCTAGAGACTAGCCATATTGACTAGATCTCTAAGGCTTTTTCATCTCTATAGTAATTCATATAAAAAGCAAACTAACTGTTTTACCTGTGAAAATAATGTTAATAGTGCATATGTAGTTATAATTTTGTTTTTCTAATGCATAGCCCTGTTATGATTCTGATACATATATATTTGTCCAGAATATGACTTAAATAGTAATGTTATACTATCTAAACTGGAAGAAGTAAATATATTTTTAAAGCTTATTTAAAATTTGAGTTTATGAGATAGTTGCCTTTATTTCTGTCTCTGAAGACAAGTTAATTATGATAAGCTTATGGTTTAAATATGGTCTTATTAAAGGATAAGGGTTCTGAAGAGTAGGGAATAAATACGACAAATTGGAGGGCATTGAATTTTTCTCTTTGTAACTTGTTCACCCATTCATTCACTCATTTATTCATGCATTCAACATATGTTTATCAAACATGAATAATATGTCAGTGCTAGGCACAGACAATGCTTTACATAGGACATAGAAAACATGTAAGATAGTTTCTGTCCTTAAGGAACTCAGAGCTATACAGGTAATTACTGTATAAAGTGGTAAGTATGGTAATAGAGAAGCAGAGGGTCTGAGAGGGTTCTGAATGATTATTTTGAAGGTCACCTGATGCCCTTTGAAGGGAGTCTTGGAAGGCTCTGCAGAGGTTGGTGAGTGAACTCACCAACTGAGGAAACTGCAAGATGGTCAGTATGAGTATAGAGATTGTAGCATTAAGTTTAATAAGCCAGGCTAGATGTTGAAGAGTCTTGTTAACTTTGCTGAAGAGTTTGAACTTTTCTGGAAAACAGTAGAGAACAGTTGAATGATTTTAAGGTGGCCTGTTATATTATCAGCTATGAGTTTTGGAAAGCACTTTGGTTATAGTGTGAAGAATTGGTTGGTTGGAACAAGGGATACCAAAGACACAAAAATCCTTTTGAAGGCTATTGGAGTAATCTGAGTAAGAGATGATGGTGGACATAGAGACAGAAGTAGACAGAGAGTATGGAGTAGAATTGATAGAAATTGGCTATTAGTTGGCTGTAGGTAAGTTTTAGATGGCATTACCATTAACTGAGAAAATGAACATAGAAAGAACAAGCGTGGGAGAGAACATGAGAATGATAGGAGTCAAATATTCCTTTTTTGACATAGAGATTTGATGAATAACCAACAAACTAGAATTGTCTGCACCAGCCATTTTTCAAAATCAAGATCTTATGACCTACAGCTTTTTAAAAAAATAGAGTGACTAGCTAACTGCCTTACTGCATGTGAGGTTAAATGTGCCCCTCTGGAAAGGGGTTAGCATCGCCTTTCAGGCAGACGTAGTGGCTTTTAGCACTTTGTGCAGTGTTCAGTTCGTATCTCCCATGATAAGACTGATTAGGTAGCACTGTAATTATTTGTTCATGTCCCTTTCTGCCAAATGACTCCACCTGCCTCAAAGCCAAGAATATTTTTTGTTCAGTGTCTTACTCTCTGTGCCTGGCATTTGGTGCATGCACAGTAGATGATGGTTTTAACATTGAGTGAAGGGCAGAACTGGAGCTCAAAGTCCAGTCATCTAGTCAAAGACACTCTGCCAGTTATGGCAAAGCAGTTCAGCAGGAGAGCCTCCATTTTAACAACTCTTCTTTTATGCCTAATATTTTTGGTATATTAAAGATCTGGATGGATTAAAGGAAGTACCTGACAAGTTAAACATAGCCAAAATGACTAAGAAATGACAGCTCTGAGGATTCTAAAAAGAAAACCTTATATTGGAGTTTACTCTAACTTAGAGCATAGAGGACATGTTGGGCCATATGTGTTAAATATTGTTAAATATGTGGCTTTTATAATTACTTCATGCACTAGATGTGCTTCTTGAGAGACCCCCCATTGATAACTTGGCAAAATCATTTAACGTTGGGATAAAGAGACTTCTTTTAGTAACTACAGTAGAACCTCTATAAGTTGATCACTCAAAGGACTGCTCAGCATATGGAGATGATCAGCATAAGGAACTAGGCCTACCCTACTGTATCTACGTGTGGTGCATGTCTGGTCTGTGAAAATTAGTCAGCTTAAGGAGGTGGTCAGTGTAGGGAGGTGCTCAACTATGGAGGTTCTATTGTATTCAGTTTTTAAAGGTAACTACAGAAAAAACAAAATAAAATTCATCTGCAATTTTGTATTTGGAATGAAGCTTTTAAAATCTTTGATTAAATTTTGTTTAATGTATTCTGCATATTCATTTCTGACTTACTGATAGCTTTTTATAAAACCTCACAGAAGGTGTTTTGTATCACCCATAGTATTACTTTGACATGCCCTATAAGTTGTTTAATCTAGTATCTGACTATGACACAGGTGTTTTATTACCTGGGCTGTATGCAATTTCCACTAAAGGTCTTTTGCCCCTATTTTATTTATTTAGATCTAAGAGTTTCAGACTAGTTTCCTACCCCACTTCACTTGAGGCATGTCTTCTTCTGATAGCCCTAGAAGGGCTAATAGACATTCTTTATTACTTAAATTATTTCTTTCCCCCTCTTTTCTTTCCTCCCTTTTTTCTCCCTCTTACACTCTCTTCCCTGAGACATCACTGAAAGTTGATGTATAGTTAATTTTTTCAAGACATATTTCTTTTTAAAAGGATTTTTTTAAATCAATATTAGTACATTTAGTAGCATATGACAGCGGGTTAGTGCTAGAGGAAAAATCAAATTTAATAACCCTTACCCCACTTCCAAAATGTTACTGGCTGTTATCTGGAAAAAAACAAAATTTTGGTAGACATAGGAAGCTTTAAAGAGAGTGGAGGATGTCTTAGCCAAATAGCACGAAGGCAGCATAGGAATAGTTAAAACACTATGACTGCATTGTTATTATTAATAAATTTTTTGGGCACCCACCCATTCCTGTTTAACTGTCCTTTTTGATTTGTTAGAGAAAAAAATGTTAGCCTAGCTTTGGGATCCTTTAATGTAGGTAGAATTTTGGCTTTGCCTTTCATCTGCCTTTGCGTGTGATCTTATGTGAAGAAAATAACTTATTACAAGGGTAATTAAATTTTGTCTTCATTCTAAGAAGACATTCCTGAAGTAATTCATAGTCTTTAAATTTTTCCACTTTATATATAACATATTCATGTCAGAAGTTGCTTTTTTTCTTGTTTGGTTCTAAAGTCTTGCATATAAAGTTGCTCTGAGTTAGTGTTTTTTACTGGGGCAAATGCAGTGAGAATTAGAGTAGGTGATTCTAAACTGTTAGTGAATGGCAGAGTAATTCCAGATGGCTGTCTTAAATAAAGCCTAAGATCGTTGAAGTTCTGGGATCCGGCCTTTAGGAGACAAATGGCCCACAAATGTGAGGTTGGTACTCCCAGATCTCAGAGGGAATCCTAGTGGTGAAAATTTGAGGTCTGGCAGCCCAGAGTAGTTTGCTTTTAACTCACAATTACCCAAGGATATCTATGGCCTGTTACAGAACTTTAGGTACTTTCAGGACTGATGATGTAGAAATTTAGTCAAGAGGTAGAGGTGAAGGTGGAGGAGAAGTAGAATACCTTTGAATGTACACTTGTTGGGAAGAAACCAAGATTAGTTTGGCAGAACTTTCATTACAACTCTTATCTCAGTAGTACTTAAAGGGTATTTACTTGTGTTAAAGACAAGTTATGAAGTTAGAGAAACCAAACCTTTCCTGTAGGTTTGAAATTAACCTATAACTGCAGATGGATTAAAAATCTAAAGTTTTGCATTGGGTCCTATGAGTTTCAAAAGTTTAATCAAAAGCTCTTCTTAGCCTTGTTTTATTACTAAAATACAAAAGGTGTTAGGATGTCTCAGTATGAAAATAACTTTAGAGTAACCTCCTCAGCCCAATAAAGAGCATTTATGAAAAACCTACAGTGATAATAAAAAAAAAACAAAAAAACACCGAATGTTTTTCCTCTAAGACCAGGAATAAGACAAGGATGTCACCTTTCATGACTTATACTCAACAGTGTACTGGAGGTTCTATTCAGGGTAGTTAGACAAGAAAAAGAAATAAAACGCTTCCAGATTGGAAAGGAAAAAGTAAAACCATGTCTATTTGAAGCTTTCATAGTCCTTATTTTTTTTTATTAATTAATTAATTTATTTATTTTTTTGTTCTTAAATCATAGCTGTGTACATTAGTGCAATCACCTGTACCCATTCTAAGATGCACCATAGATGTGGCCCCACTCATTAGCTTCCCTCCACCAAAACCTCCCCCCTCCCTTCCCCTTCCTTGGCCCTTTCCCCATAGTCTTGTGCTGTAGTTGGGTTATAGCCTTCATGTGAAAGCTATAATTTAGCTTCATAGTAGGGCTGAGTACATTGGATACTTTTTCTTCCATTTCTGAGATACTTTGCTAAGAAGAATATGTTC
>CAUYPK010015794.1:0-20349 GCA_963574355.1 Loris lydekkerianus | reverse complement strand
CTGGTCCTTCTGGAGGGATCCGCTCTGAGCTGCCCTCCAGCCTCAGGTGCTCAGCTCCAGAGCGGGTCACACACTGCCCTGGGCTGGCATTCCATTTGAGCCACCCCCACTGAACTCTCTCCTATTTTTGCCCCAAATGCCTATAGAACTTGAAAATTAAAACTAAACCACAATACCTCCTTGCCTTTGCCTTGTCTTGGCAATGGAGGCCTGTTTACTGCCCCTGGAGATCTTATCTTGCTCTGTAAGCCTATACCTTACTCTTATTCTTTAAATCTCTCTTTCTTTCCCCACAAACTTTCTTTCATGTTTGCCTTAAAAAGAACTCAAAAGACAAAAATATATGCAAATACTAACATTACTATTGAATTTCCACTAATAAAAAAGATGTTTAACAGAAGGTGAAACCTGGCCTGGCGCAGGGGCTCACATCTGTAATCCTAGCTCTCTGGGAGATTGAATTTGGAGGATCAATCGAGCTCAGGAGTTGGAGAACAGCTTGAGTAAGAATGAGACCCTGTCTCTACTAAAAATAGAAAAAGTAGCTGGCATTTTCGTGGACACCTATAGTCCCAGCTACTTGACAGGCTGAGGAGGTAGGAGGATCTCTTGAGCCCAGCAGTGTGATGTTGCTGTGAGCTAAGCTGATGCCACTGCACTCTAACCTGGGCTACAAAGTGAGACTCTGTCTCCAAAATAAATAAATGAGTTAATAATATGGTGAAATCCATCCAGATAACACATAATCCCATTACATATAAAATAAAAAATTAATTATGTATGGTGTGTATAATACATATAAGAAAATCTCAAAATGTTGGCTTCCTTCACCTGACCTCCAGGTGAAGCTCATCACTCCCCAGAGACAGAGAAGGAGCTTGCTGGGGCTGTGGCAGGCTCAGGAGCTCAGGGTTCCCCGGGACAGAGTAGTGAGTGAGGCTAGAGCCCTAGAGCCAGGACAGGGGCTGCAGGTGGCTGTAGGGTGGGCAGGGCCAGACCAGAACAAGAAGGGGCCTGAGGGGGCTGAAGAGTGTGGGGTTTGTGCAAACAGCCGGAGGAGTCAGGGCCAGATTTCATACCAGAGGTGACCTGACTGTCCTGAATGGAAGTGATCTCTCTAGATGCCAGGAGGAGAGAGACCTCAGGGAGGCAGGGATCTGACCATTGGTTATTTACTAAGGAAGATAATAAGTTGGAGAGTTTGAGAACCATTTGCACAGTTACAGCAGATTCGCTCCTGGGTTACAGAGAGAAAGTAATAGTGTCTGTGTTCATCTGCCCAGGAGTCAGTGTTTGTGTAGAAACATTAAAGTGTCACACATAGCTTCCTAGTTAAAAAAAAAAAAAAAAAAGTAATGTTTAGAATGCAAAAAAATTGTATTCTATCTAAAACAAAATACTAATAAGAAATATTAGAACTAGATACTCATAAAGTACAAATTTTAGAAGATAAAACTCACTTCACAAAAACCAGTGTTATTAGACCTTTATTGGAGGTATAACCTGCAAATATTTTCTCCCATTCTGAGGGCTGATTAATGGTGCTTTTAAAGCTGAGGTTCAAAAACACAATATAAAATAAAATGAAATAACTAAAATAGAAACTAAATTCCTTGACACAGCCTCTTTCTTTTGCAGTATCTGTTGTCAAGGACCTTGAACTGTTTTAAGGCTGAGCAGAGCAGTCCCTAACACAGTATGGCTCAAAGGAGTAGGGTGCTGGCCCCATATGCTGGAGGTGGTGGGTTCAAACCCAGCCAAAAACTGCAAAAAAAAAAGAACCTAACACAGTAGATGAGAACCTTGGCTCTCTGTCTTCACGGTTTCATTGCTCAAAGCACCAGTTTTCCACAAAAGTCTGTATGTGTAAGTATGTGTCAGCTGAGTGCAGCTGCAGTTTGCTAGAGGGGACTGGAGTGCCCTGGAGGGACGCGGAGAGGCATCCCTTCCAGGAGGAGACAGATAGATGGGGATACAAACCACACAGTGTGGTCAACTGTGCTTTGTCTGAAAGAAGGAACCCTTTATTAAAATAACAACATGAATTAGCAAAATACTACCAGAATTATAGGCAGTCTCCAATTTATAAACAAAAGTACATTTTAAGAATTGGATCCTGAGAATGTTCAAGATTTCCCCCATAGGGACAATGCTATAAACCATAGTTATATTCCTAGTGTTTGCTTAGACCATAGAAGACTTTCCCATGGATCATGTAGCTGAAATACCACAGTAATAGGACTCACCTTGGGTGGGGGAGGAATCTGTGAAAAGAAGAAGGAAAAGAAGAAAGAGCTCCCAAGGGCAACGTAGTTAAAATATTTAACTGGGCGAAGTTTGAATGTGTCA
This sequence comes from Loris lydekkerianus, assembly GCA_963574355.1. NCBI lineage: Eukaryota > Metazoa > Chordata > Mammalia > Primates > Lorisidae > Loris > Loris lydekkerianus. The sequence goes on along the minus strand of CAUYPK010015794.1, from coordinate 18,000 downwards.
ACCTCTGACTTTTTTTTATGCTTCTTGCTTCCTTCCAGCTGCATTCTATCATGAGTATTTTCCTTATTGCAATGGATAAATTTGTAAATGGGCAGAGAGAGTTCCATGATGGGGGACACAACCATCCTTGTCTCTGTTACCGGCTGTCAGGTCCACATGCCTATTCTGTCCCTTCCTGTCGCCTGGTGCCTCCATCCCTGGCTCCTCTCACAAATTCTCATGTTGCTGTAAGCATTTCCCCTCCCTCACCTCTTAAGGGCTCCATAAGTTGGTTTGACTTCCTGCTCCCTCAGCTCAAGCTCCTTTTTATTCAGCATAGCTAAGTGCCACAAGGGACTCTTTGGAAAGTTTTAAGTGAACTAAGTCATGCTCCTGTATTAACGGCTAGTAGACCTTTAACTGGTCCAGAGTGACCTGCGTCATTTAAGAGCATGCTTGTTGAGCCAAATTAATCTTTGATTTGCATTGAGGCAGCAGAACAGGTCAAAAGGAAAGCTTCCTGTTAAGGTAGGAAAATCTCAGAGCAGGGCAGTCACCTTACTTATGATGGGCTGGTTCTGTCTGGGAATCTTTCTTCTAATCAAGTCCCCTAAAATACTCATGGTTTTCATAGTTGGTTTCATTCCTTCACTCCCAAACGTATAGATCCTTCATGTAAGCAGCAGTATTTGTTTCTCTCTCCTATTGCCTCCTTAGGGGTTTCCATGGCAGCAGCAGTGGCCATAGAGAGGTGGAGAGAGGTATCAATGTCTTTTTCTGTGACTGTAAGTTATCTATGAATTGGGAGTGACTGCTCCTAAAAAAAGATTAATATGTAGCTGTAATTACCAAGAGGGTCTTCTTTATAAAATCTTTGTGACAATAGCCCATATCACAAAATCCCAAAACTGCAGATGCTGGAGTGGATGTGGGGGAGAGAAGGAAATACTTTTGCACTGCTGGTGGGACTGTAAACTCATACAACCTCTATAGAAAGAAGTGTGGAGAATTCACAAAGAACTAAAACTTGACCTTCCATTTGATCCTGCAATCTCATTACTAGGTATCTACCCACAAGAAAAAAAGAAATCTTTTTACCATAAGGAGATTTGCCCCAGAATGTTTATTGCAACTCCATTCACAACTGCCAAGAAGGGAAGCAACCCAAGTGCCCATCGACCCATGAATGGATTAATAAACTCTGGGATATGTTTACCGTGGAGTAATATTCAGCCCTATATAGGAAAATATGAAGACTTTAATAGTGTATCAGGCCCAGGCTAGGCTTGAACTCGTCACCCCTGGTGCGGAGTGTGTATGTGTGGGGTTAACCACTGAGCTACAGCAGCCAACTAAAATACGGAGACTTTACAGCTTTTGTGTTTACCTGGATGGAGTAGTGATTCTTAGTAAAGTATCACAAGAATGGAAAAACATCTGGGAGGCTGAGGCAGGTGGATTGCTTGAGCTCAGGAGTTTGAGACCAGCCTGAACAAGAGTGAGATCTCCATTTCTAAAAAGATAGCCAGGCATTATGGAGGGCACTCGTTGTCCCTGCTACTTGGGAGGCTGAGGCAAGAGGATCACTGGAGCCCAAGTGTATGTGGTTGTTGTGAGCTATGATGCTGTAGCACTCTACCAAGGGTAACACTCTGTCTCAAAAAAAAAAAAAAAAAAAAGAATGGAAAAACAAGTATCCACTATAGTCAATACTGATATGAAACCAGTATATAAACAACTACATGGCCACAAGAAAGAAAAATACAAGTATATTCTAGTGAGGGGGAGAGGAGAGGGAAAGGGGAAAGAGGAGGTGGGAGGGTGATTGATGGGATCTCAGCTCATGTGCCCAGTGTGAGGGTCTACAGCGCCCACCCTGGGTGAAGGGCTCAACTACAACCTGATTACCTTAGAAACAAAAATAATGCAGCCTAAACATTGTACCCTCATAGTAATTTAAAATAAAAAGACTAACGTGTAAAGGAAAGGAATGAGAGTAAACCAAATGTAAAGCAAGGTTCAAATGGCTTGTTTTCCCAAACTCTGTGTTCATGAATACCATTTGCCCTTGGCTTTCCTTGTGTGGTACCAGTGCATGTCCGGTGCTGAAGTGGGAAAGGGCTGTGGAAGAGTCTGGAAGCTAGGACAGGTCTGGGCAAGCCGGGGCTCAGGCCCAGAGCCCAGCTGGGGAGGCGGGGGAGAGTCAGTGGGCCCAGTGCTAATGAAAGCACAGACAACCTCATCAACACTTTCACCAGAGGATCGGTCATGGCCAGAAGGCAGTGGACAGGTGCCACATGTGAACTTGAAAGTGCTGAGGCCAGAAACAGAGGCTGCGATTATCTCCCTGGGATGGGGAAGTGAAGATTGCCATGTTTTAACGTCTGGCCCAGTTATCACCCCAAGACACCTTAGGTGGGATTGTCTCGACTGTTTATTGTGAGGGGAGAACTCTGTCGTGAACTCAACAACTCATTTTCCTCTTTTTGTCAGAGACGTCATTCCTAATATTTGTCTGGAGGCTTTATTAGCGAAACACATCGTTCTCCCTTGTAACTAGGCTGCCCCAGATCTATGTAGGATTCTTTTTTCTGATGAAATGAGACCCTCAGAGATGTGGCTTCACAACCCTGGAGTTCATTTCCCTGGCTGCTGCCTCTCCCTTCTCCCAGATGGGCTTCTTCATCTCCCTTTCCCCTTCCCTCCTTCTCCTCGACTCCTCTTCCTCTCCCTCCTCTCCTTCTTCCTCTAACACCTTTATAGAGGTATAACCGATACACAGTAACATGCACACGAGTCATACACTTGATGCTTCGATATATGAAGTGTCATCATGAGACTGAAATGATCATATTACCACAATCAAGACTGTGAACTATCACTGCCAAAAATTTCCTTGTGCCCATTTGTAATCTCCCTACTGCCCTCTTCCCTAGGAGATCACTGATTTGCTTTCTTTTTTTTTTTTTTTTTTTTTTTGACAGAGTCTCACTTTGTCACCCTCAGTACAAGCACTATGGCATCATCATAGCTCACAGCGACCTCAAACTCTTGGGCTCAAGAGATCCTCTTGCCTTAGCCTCCCAAGTAGCTGGGACTGCAGACACCTGCCACAATGCCCGGCCATTTTCAGAGACAAGGTCTCACTCTTGTTCAGGCTGGTGTCTAACTCTTGAGCTCAAGTGATCCGCCTAGCTTGGTCTCCCAGAGTGCTAGTGTGAGCCACTGCACCCAGGCCCACACTGATCTGCTTTCTGTCATTACAGATTCGTTTACATTTTCTAGACTTCTACACAGGTGGAATATATGTACAGTATGTTTCCTCTTTTGTCCACCTTCTTGCACTCAGCATAATTATTCTGAGATATATCCATGTTGTTGTATGTATTTGTACTTCATTTATTTTTATTGCTGAGTAGTACTTCACTGTGTAGATACATGTATACCACATTTTGTTTATACATTTACTTGTAGATATACTGTGAGTTGTTTCCAGTTTTGGGTTATTACAAGTAAAGGTGCTATGAACATTTGCAGGCGAGTCTTTACATGAACATGGGCTTTCATGTGTCTTGGGTAAATACTTAGGAGTAGAATGGCTCCCTCGTATGATATGTGAATGTTTAACTTTTTAAGAAACTGTCAAACTGTTTTCCAAAGTGGTTGTACCATTTCACATTGCCACCAACAACATATGTGAATTCCACCTGTTCCACATTCTCGCCAACATTTGGTATGGTCAGTCTCTTCCATTTTAATCATTCTAATGGATATCTAGTGGAACTTCATTGTGTTTTAATTTACATTGACCTAATGATGAGTGATAGTGAGCATGTTTTCATGTACTTATTTGCAATTCATATATATATGTGTGTGTGTGTGTATATATATATATTTTGTGTGTGTGTGTGCGTGTGTGTGTGGTTTTTGGCCAGGGCTGGGCTTAAACCCGCCACTTCCGGCATATGGGACCGGCGCCCTGCCCCTTTGAGCCACAGCCGCCGCCCAGCGATTCATATATTTTCTTTGGTAAAGTGTCTGTTCAAGTCATTTGCCCATTTTGAGGGAATGAGGCTGTTTTCTGATTGAGTGTAGGGAGTAATTTATATATTCTGGAAACAAGTACTTTATCAGATATGAGATTTGCAAATGTGTTCTCCCATCTGTTGATTGTCTTTCTATTCTCTTCACAGTGTCTTTTGAAGAGCAGACATTTTACATTTTGATGAAATGTAATTCATCAATTTATACTTCTGTGGATGTTGCTTTTAGTATGTGAATTTATCTAACTCAAATCCTGAAATCTGATATTGATAGTCCTCAGAATTTAATTTTTTTTTTAAAGTTGGTTTAGCTAGATTCTTTGCATTTTCATACTAATTGTAACATTGACATCAATTTCTACAAAACAAAGGCTATTGGGCTTTTGGTGTACATTGCATGGAATATATAGATCTGTATGGGGGAAAACTGACATCTTACTGATATTTCCACTCATTTTCACTAGTTCTTGACTTGGATCAGAACATTTTTTACACTGAAGTTAATATTTTACAGCTTTGCTTTCTGCTAATAGTATTTCTTCAGGGAACTGTGGCTCATTCTTTCTGAATATTAAATGTTTTTGGATAGAGCAGTTTTAGGCAATGGCCTTCTTATTTTTAAAATTAAAAATGTGAACCTTCAGAAATGTCAAGATACCACTTTATATTTATTTATTTATTTATTTATTTATTTATTTATTTATTTAGAGACAGAGTTTCACTCTGTCTTCTGGACTAGAGTGCCATGGCCTCAGCCTAACTCACAGCAACCTCAACTCCTGGGCTCAAGTGATCCTCTTGCCTCAGCCTCCTGAGTAGCTGTGACTATAGGCTCTCACACCACCACACCAGGCTTTTCTATTTTTAGTAGAGATGAGGTCTCACTTTGCTTAGGCTGGTCCTAAATTCCCGAGCTCAAGCTATCTTCCCACCTCAGCCACCCAGAGTGCTAGGATTACAGGTGTGAGCCACCAGGCCTGGTCCAAGATGCCACTTTGGTAGTGTACGCATGCTGTGGGGTAGGGCCTATCAGATGCCCCTGTAGTCCTGAGGCCTCACTTCTCAGCTGCTGGTAGCATTGCCTGTAGACAGCTTTTATCTGAGTCTCTCTCTAGGAATTGCCTTTAGTCAACCAAAGAGCTCGAGGTCATAGCCCTCTCTCAGGGCAATGCACATCCAGTGTCTGGAGGTAGGTAGACTCTGCAGGGCCCTACTAAGTGCAGAGCTCCTGGCTTTTGTTGCATCACAGTTCCTCTCTTCCCCTGCCCAGTCTTGCTGCCTTCACTGACCTCTCTCACCCCCTCACCAGGTATTGTCCCAAGACTCGCCCTGGGAAACCTGTGCATGTGAATCTCCACATCAGATACAGTGTTTCCCAGGGGATCCAAATGTAAGACACATGAGCATTTCCTTCCCCCCCCCCCAGAGGTTTTTTTTTTTTTTTTTTTTTTTTTTTTGAGACAGAGTCTCACTATGTCATCTTAGGTAGAGTGCCGTGGCATCACATCTCACAGCAACCTGAAACTCTTGGGCTTAAGCAATTGTCTTGCCTCAGCCTCCGAAGTAGCTGAGACTATAGGCACCTGCCTCAACGCCTGGTGATTTTTTGTTGCAGTTGTCATTGTTGCTTAGCTGGCCCAGGCTGGGTTTGAACCCATCGGCCTTTGTGTATGCTGCTGGCACAGTAACCACTGTGCTACAGGAGCTGGAGCCACAGGTGAGTATTTCCTAATCAGCTCACAAATAATGCAAAGACTTGAAACACTGTAGCTAGAGACTCCAGGGGCTTCTCACCAGGCTCAGGCATGAGAGAGGTGGGGTAGAGAGAAAGCCAGATCACCAACAGCTGGTGATGCCTGTTTGTTGATGTTCAAAGTCACTTGCCTAATACTTTCCCTCTCATACATCATGGCAGGTGTGAACCCACCTGTCAATGGCAGGGACCTAGATGACACAACGAGGAGAGAGGGACAGGGACAGACCTCTTTCTGCAGAGCTTCCTGCACTGAGAGTGGGAGTCATGGAGTGGAGGGCAGCCCTGAAAAGGTGGAGACTCACTGGGTAGTTTTCTTCAATTCCTGCCCAATGGGCACAGGACTGTGAGATGGGAAGGAGGAGGCAACAGTAGCAAAAATACTATAAAATTAAACATTGATATTCACACATTATTATTTGCTAATTGGTGCTCATAAAACCCAGAGCAATCATAACCAAGAGCTGGGAAGACAGCATCTTATGAATGCTGTTCCTAATTGCTTTTCTTTGCCACAGACACTGTCAACATGCCTCTTCCACCTTGCCATGAATCTTGTTACCTCCGTCCCAGGAACTTATGCCTCACAGAATCTCTCGTTTTTGTTTTTGTTGTTGTTTTTTTTTTTTAAAGGTAGAATAGTGCCTTTAAAAACAGTCTTGGGCTGCTTCATATCAGTGAGCTTCACTCTATACAACAGACATCCTTATATATTTTTGTAACTATAATTATAAAATGACTAATCCACTAATTGTATTACAAAGTCCTTTCACCTATGTCCCTTCATTTGGCCTTTGTAATAATCTGTGGGGTAGGTATTTCTCCTTGGCCCAGGAGAAAACTGAAGTTCCCAGAGGTAAATGAGGGACAAGGACTCTCAGCAAGTGGAAAAACCTGAATTTAATCCTGGATTTACAGATACAGGATTTACAGAATCTGTAATTTGGATTTACAGAAAATCCTGTGCTTTTTCCTTCCCTTAAAAGCACTAGAGTAATTTACCTTTTGCAAGATTCCTACAGCGAGTCTGTTGGTACTCTGTGTAAATCTGGGCGTTCACCTAGATGAGGTGGCGTCCACCTGCTTTCTTTGGGAGAACATCCATTTCAAGACTTTCTCAGAAGAAAATGGATGGTGAAGAAATAACCTCTGGTGCGTCAGAAGAGTGGGAAATTGGCAGCCACCAAGATTTCCAAACTTGCCCAACTGGCTCCCTGGGCATACCTGGGACTACACACATTCCTGAAGAATGGCCTAGAGATGTTTAACCAGCAGAACCACCTCTTGTGGTAGGAGGGGACGCTATCTGAGGAGAGGAGCAGCTATGGGAACAGGAGGAATCTGTGAGGTGAGTCTTGAATATGTGCTGATGACTAGTTAGGCCCGAAAGGTTCTGGAAATAACGGCAGATCGAGCATGAAACCAGGCCTTTTCCAGACCTATCATATTTAAGCCTCACTGTTCTATTTTCTTTCCTGTATTTCAAATGGGAAACTGAGACTCTGAGAGATGCAGAGGCCAAAGGTCAGCACTACAATGGTGATTGGGGTTTATGCCCAGGTTGCTCTGACTCCAAATCTGTTGTTTATAATCACTGTGTCGTATTGAACGAATAGAGAGCAAGGAAGGATCACGAATTGTATTGTGTGCCATTAGACCTATATGTGAAATATTTCTTTAACATTTACTTAGTGGGCAGGGGCAATGGGGGGTGTGTGGCAACTTGTGTGGACACTTCACTCAGCAGATGAAGTCCAGTAGCTAATACCTCCCTCCTTACAAGGCAGACGGGCTGCTCTGTGCTGCCCTGGGCTTGTTTTTGGAAGATGTTTTCTTCCCCACATCAACCTGCCTGAGCACAAGCAGTTTGGACCTTGAATAAACATTGCTGGGAGTTTGTAGAGCTGAGGTCTGGTGCCCAGTTGCTGCTGGGGGTTCCCACGTGGCCAGGTCGCATCCACATCCATGGGTACAAATGTAGGAGCTCAGAATAGGATGCTCCAAGATGAAGGCCTCAGAAGCAGCTCTCTCTGCCCTCAGGTCCTCCTGTCTCTGGTCCTTCATTCTTTTCTGGGGGTGATCATAGAAACCAGGATCCCTCTTCCCCAAGTCATAAAAACCAGAGCTTCTTTTTCCCAAAGCCAGCCATAAATCCTAGAGACATTATCTTAACTTTCTCCCTGCCTTTCTGTGTAAAAACCAGCCTTAAAGAAATTATAAGACTCCCCATTGCAGAGGGGGCCCCGCCCCACACCCAGAAGGAAGGAATGCTGCTCAGGGAGGCCGGGTGGAGAAGAATCGAGACAGACAGGCCTGCCGGGTTTCCCACTCTGTCTGTTAGCATTAGATCACACTACTTTGTCCAACGTGGCACTTTCCCTCTGTATCTTTGGATCTTCATTCTGAAGTCTCCTGTGTCACATAAAGGCACGATCAGATAAATGTGTGGGTCTTTTCTCCTATCAATGGGCCTCTCTCTACTCAGTTGGTTTTCAGCAAGTATTCAGAGGATAAAGGAGAAATTTTCGTTTGGCCCCTACACGAACTATTGCCAGAGGCTCTCTGGAGATCTCCTGTTCTGTCTCCTGGCCACACTCCTGCCACACACATGGCAGGCTGATATTCTCTGTCCAGGGCTGGGGGTCTGACTGAGGATGCTGGCCCCACTGGCCAAACAGATCCATCCCACCCCTCCTCCATCTGACCATGCTCCCCTGTTATGTGGTGGGGGTGTGGGCACCCTCCTGTCTGCTGGGTAGAACCCATCCATCATTACCTGCTGTGGGCGCTCCCAGATTACACCCCCTGCTTCCCCTCAGAATGCCAGCAGCCCAGGAAATCAGATGATGGCCACACCCATAGGCCACCATCTGGAGCATGTTTGGACTCTGTGAAGACTTCTTTAGAGAAGCCCACCCCTGGATTTTCACAGGCTGATGAACAAGTGAAGGCCCGTCCCCTCCATTGCCTTTACTGCCTGTCATTGTCAGTGTACCGTATTGAGGCTGAGGTTTACAGCACTTGGTTGAATAAGAATCCAATTGAAAATTTTGTAAAACTGTAATTTTATATAGTAATTTACTTTTCCATCAAGGAGTTAGTAGTCTACCAAGAATTAATTCCATTGTACAGTACAAATCTTTACTGTACCCAAGCCTGTTTAATATTTAGGAAAAGATAAGTGAAAAGCTTGAGCTCAGTAAGTATAGATCTGTGGGAATGAAGGAAAAGTACAGAAATGGGCAAAGATGAGCAAGGTGACTGGCAAGAAAGGAAGACCCAGCGAGAACCTCCAATTGCTGGAATATGCCCAGCAGAATCCTGTTTACTACCAGAAGCAAAGAGAGACGGAAGGCGAATGTGTAGACCTTCCTGGGCAGTCAGGAAGGGTTTACTGCCTCGGATGAACAAGACCCAGCTGAACTCTGAAGATGTGCAGATTATTCCCCTAATGAGACTCTATAAGAATACTCATTTGGTGCTTGGAGCATGAACTTGAACTTCCTGAAGGATGTTCCAGGCCTTGGAACACCCTAGCCTGAAGATGTGTATATAACTTCTCAGTAACTCCTGGTGTCTTTGCCAGAACTCCATGAAGGCAGAATGGTTTGACGCCACTGAGGAGTGTGATGGTATGTGAAGATGATACTGGTGTATGGGGCCTGGCAACCTGTGGGGAACTAGGAAGGTTGTGAATATCTGTGCATGTAACATTTGAATGATACTGGGTTATCCATGTGATGCTAAGTTTCTCTTATTTTGCTCCAGAATTTGTCTCTCATGTATAATAAGTAAACGTTCTAATAATGACTTAGTGAATGGTTTCCAAATTCTCTTTACAAAGGTAAGGAATAATCAACTAAAACAGCAAAAATGAAGTGCAGAAAAAGTAAGTGACTTACCCCAAATCTCACAGTTTAGTGGCACTAACTAGATGTTTCTGACTCTAGTAAGTGGCCCAAGAGAATGGACTTAGCTGCCTTCTCTTCTTATACCAATTTATTTCTATCTCAAGTCTTGGACTGATCAACAAGGTGCTTATTTTTCAGAAAACAAAAAGCAGGCCAGGCTCAGGGGCTCATGCCTATAATTCTGGCCCTCTGGGAGACTGAGGTAGGAGGATTGCCTGAGGCTAGGAGTTCAAGACCATCCTGAGCCAGAGTGAGATCCTGTCTCTAGAAAATACAGAAAAAATTAGCTGGGCATAGTGGCACGTATCTATAGACCCAGCTACCTGGGAGGCTGAGTCAGGAGAATCTCTTGAGCCTAAGTGTTTGAGGTTGCAGTGACCTCTAGTCAGGTGACAGAGTGAGACTCTGTCTAAAAAAAAAAAAAAAAAAAAAAAAAAAAGAGGAAAATGCATTTTTTTAAGCGCTCAAGTGATATGATTGATCTGACGAGATTCTAATAATAGGCAAAACCACAGAAACCAGTGTCATGAAGAAATGATACAGTGTAGAGAACAAGGAGAGGGGACTACTCTGAAGTTAACAACGAGTAAGGGACAACAGTGAAAAATGAAGAGTAAGTAGCTCCAAGGGCCTGTCCCTCCACAGAAACGTAGAAAACAAAAGCCAAGCAGAAACCGTCAGGATCAACTTTTTATTTTATTTTTGTTTTTTTGAGACAGAGTCTAACTCTGTTGCCCCAGAGTCTAACTCTGAGTGCCCTGGCATCAACCTAGCTCACAGCAATCTTAACTTCTGGGTTCAGGCAATCCTCCTCCCTCAGCCTCCTGAGTAGCTGGGACTGGAGGTACCCATCACAATACGAGGCTAATTTTTCTATTTTTTTTTTTTGTAGAGATGGGGTCTTGCTCTTGCTCAGATTGGTATTGAACTCCTGAGCTCAAGGGATCCCCCTGCCTTGGCCTCCCGAGAGTGCTAGGATTGCAGGAGTGAGCCTTCACACCAGCCTGTTAGGATCAACTTTGTCAGAACTCTGAAAATAGTCACTGGTCTATAGCAACCAAGCAAACAGTGAAGAATAATAATAAAAAGGCAAGTTAAAAATGATAGAAGGGCTTTGACATATTCTTACTTGCCCTTGTTTCACCTCCCTCCTCAGAGAGGCAGCCTGCCATCATAGTGTGGATCCTCCTTCCCGGATCTTGGAAGAAGCAGAGCAAATCTTGTTAGTCTTATTCTCAGAGAATTATGTTTGTCTGCTCTAACCTGTCTGCAGGCTGCCTAAAGGACCATTGCAAAGCTCGTGCCTTTGTTTCACCTAACTCAGAACTTATTCAAGGTGGAAAAGCACCTGTATGGAGAACAATCCTCAAAAAATTACTCGGCAAATGAACAGCCCTCTTCTGCCAGGGCCAAAAGACTACAATCGAGGCAAACAATAGATCACCAAAAGTTGGGGGCAAAGTTTGGAGAGTTTCTTTGGAAAACGAGGGCTGTTTTTGTTTTTTGCTTTTTCAGATGTGTCCACTTGGGAATTTAGAAAGCCTCCTGCATGTCAAGAATAGGATATATTCTCTGACAAGATCTGAGAAGGTGCTGTGCTTGCAGGTCTGGTTGAACTTTCCGCTGAGCACGAGCAGGAGGTAGAGGCTGAGGCCTGGCTAAGTGTTAAAGAAGGGTGCTGACACGGTCTACCTGCAAAAATGGGGAGAAGTTTTGTCCTTCTCTTTTTCTATTTTCTGTTTCTCCAAGGAAGATTTACAAATGGCCAAAAAAGCACACGAAAAGATGCTCAGCATCATTAGTCATTAGGGAAATGGAAATCAAAACCAAAATGAGCTGCACTGTCATACCCTCTAGGATGACTATAATCTAAAAAAGGGAAAACAGTAAGTCTTGGGAATAAATCACATAATTTAAGATGTGGACAAGCTGTAGCCCTCATGCATTGCTTGTGGAATACAGAACGGTGCAGGGATCATGAAAAACAGTTGGTATAGATTCAAATGAATTGAAAACAGATTCTCAAAAAAAAAAAAAAAAAAAAAAAAAGAAAGAAAAACACACAAAAAAACCCTTATTTACTAACATTCAGAGTAGCCAAAATGTAGAAACAAGCCACTGTCCACTGATATATGAATGGGTAAATACAATGTGGTATATCCATATAATGGAATGTTACTCTGCCATGGGTGGACTTTGGAAGTAAGTGAAAAGAATCTCACACAAAGTCATATACATAGTGTATGGATTCGTTTATATGAAATATACAGAATAGATAAATCTATACTGACATAAAACAGAATGGTGGTCACCAAGGGCTAACTGGAGAAAGGAACAGAGAAGAACTGCGTAATGGGGGGGTTTTCTTTTCTTTCCTTCTTCTTCTTCTTCTTCTTTTTTTTTTGAGATAGAGTCTCATTATGTTGCCCTCAGTAGAGTGCTGTGGTGTCACAGCTCACGGCAACATCAAACTCTTGGGTTTAAGCAATTCTTTTGCCTCAGCCTCCCAAGTATCTGGGACTACAGGTGCCTGCCACAACACCCGGCTATTTTTTGTGGCAGTTGTCATTGTTGTTTAGCTGGCCCAGGCCATGCTCAAACCCACCAACTTTTGGTATGTGTGGCTGGCCCAGTAAGCACTGTGTTATGGGTGCTGAGCCTGGGGGATTTTCTTTTGAGTTGATGGAAGTATCTTGAAACTAGATAGCGTTGATATCAGACAACATTGTGATTATACTAAATGCCACTGAAATAAATGCTTCACAATGGTTAGTTTTATGTTAATTTCATCTCAATTAATAAAGTGGATTAGGATCATCTAACTCAATAATTAAAAGACAAAGAATCTAATTAAAAACTGAGCAAAACAACCTGACCATATATTTCTCCAAAGAAGATATACAAGTAGTTAATAAGCACATGTAAATATCTTCAACATCAGTAGCCATATTAACTAGTTTGATGTAAGCATTCCAAATTGTATTTAAAATCAGCACATAAGATCACCACCCTGCTTGCCTGCCTGCCGGGCCTTAAATTGGTCACACAGTGTGGAGACCTCATATAGGCCACAGGCCCACTGCAGGCCTTTCCTGTTTGAAGATTACTGAGCCTTTCTACTGTCGTTCCTGTGAGACCAAGATGGTATTCTTGAGAGAAGTCTGAGGGCAGTGCAGTTGGTGGTGGCGGGAAGCAGACCTGGGCTGGGAGTAGTTGCTGGACCTGGCCCAGGAGCAACTGCAAATGCAACTACCACAGAAGAGGGAGAGACAAAGCTGGTGGTGGCAGTAGCAGCCGCTCCAGCTGGAGAAGGGACGTCGTTTGCTTTGGCAGCTGAGTCCAGTTCCTGAGAGGCTGAAAGTGGGATCTTAGTAACATTAATCCTGCTTATGACAACCAAAAACAAAGCAGTGCAGTGTCTACCAGTGGGAATCTAAATGAGGCTCCTGTCCAGAAGGAGAGTTAAAGGACAGAAATTTAGCAAGTAACCTAGTGGATTAGAGCTGCACCAAGAGAGAAGGTTGAAGAATGCACATCAACCCAGCTGAGATGAGCTGCGACCCCAAGGATACAAATAAAAGGTACAAAATCTATCACCAAGAGGACAGGAGTCCCCTTCCCCAGAAGAATGGCTCAGAGTACCCCAAAAACAAATGAGCAGAGTTCAAAGGTCCTCCCCCTACACTCCATGGATGAGACCCTCTAAAAACTGGACCTACCTCCCCTACTAGGGTGCCACGGAGTTCTCCTGCCAGGCATAAAACTGTATAAAACTGTATATATTCTCTACCTGCAATTCTGAGCTCCCAGGTGCCTGCCACACTCTGAGGTCTGGAAGCCTGTCCCCCAGGAATCCAGATTCTTGGGTGATTTCTTAACATGTGTGAACAGGGCCCAGAATGCAGCTGGTGAGTGCTGACTCTGTGGCACGGGAGTGAGGAGAGGACGGTTGGCTAAGAGGGAACCACGCTGGAGCGGCGGTTCCCCAAGGTGCAGAACAGCAGCCATTTTTGGCAACAATAGGGCTCACCCTGGATATTCTGAAGCCACACCCCCTGTCTCCCAGGGCAACCAGAGGAGGCCGGGCATTTTCTAAGGTGGCAACCACCATGGAACAGATCTGGGATGGAAATTCAGGCCCTATGAGTAAAGGGTTTGCCTGAGGTGGTACTGGCCTGGGTGCGGCATGAGGAGTAGAAAATGTATGTGCAGTGCTGGGAAATTCCCTGGGTGGGGCTGACCCAGAGGACCACTTTACTAAGCCTAAGATGGAATCGGCCCTCAGGGGATCATCAGCCTATAGACAAAGGAAGACAGGAGGCTAGAACTGACAGGTAACTGAATACAAACCTGCAGGAGCACAGACAGGGCCTGAGGTGAGGGTCTGGGAACTCAAAACAGCTTCTCTTCTGCAGGGGAATTTAGCAGGGACAGAAACAAATTCCCACAAAGTTGTTCTGTTCTGTCAGTAACATCAATAAGGGGCGGGGCTGGAACTGAGTGAACACCCCCCAGCCTCCATTGAGCACCCGAGGTTGTCAGGCCTCACCTCCCTCTGCTAGAGGCATACAGCAATGGCCTGGCTGAGCAGAAATAGATTTCCTTGTGATTCAGGCAGGTGCAAATCCCTGGAGTATCTGCTCACTGGAGGCAACTGGGTCACAGTCCTGTGGGGTTATTAGTGACTGGGTGTGACAGAGGTACAAGGTGGGGAAGGAGGCATCAACTTTCCCAGACTAATCTATTTGCTGGGTGGGTCCTCCTGACTTCACAGAGCATCAGAGAAAATCATATTTGAGTTGTCATCAGACCCCTGTGATCCAGTTGCCAGAGACATTTTAAACTCTCCCACCTGAGACGGGTGCTGACTGAGACAACTGATTTGGACCTTTTGAACTGAGCCAATTGCCGGAGGACTATTCAAGTGGTGCCCTGGGGGTGTGGTTGTAGGAAGGTTTGATTTTCCTTTTCCAATTGTTGCCTGTGGGGAGCAGGGTGACTTAATTGCTGGTATTTTGCCACAGCTGAGACTTCAACCCAGAGTAACTGTTTCACTAGGGTTGGACAGAGACCAGCTGAAAACAAGACAGAACCACTTAGCCCCACCACACCAAAAAGGTCCCTAGTTTCTCAGGCCATACCACTGTACGAGTCCTTGACAAAGCTCCAAGGGAAAAGTCAAATGGTGTAAAATAATCATGGGGTGGAATCAGTGGAAAAACTCTGGTAACATGAATAACCAGAATAGATCAACCACCCGAAGGAAAGATATGTCAGATGTGACTGAAGATCCCATTCATAAGCAAACATCTGGCCGAGATGTCAGAAATCAAATTCATAATTTGGATCGCAAACAAGATTAATAGAATGGAGGAAAATTTGGAATTAGAAATTTGAGGAGCAATTCAAAAGTCAGAATTAGAAATTTGAGGAGAAATTCAAAAGTTGTCCCAAGAATTTAATGAATTTAAAGACAAAGCCACCAAAGATTTTGACTCACTGAAGCAAGAGTTTGCAGCCCTCAAAGATCTGAAAAATACAGTAGAATCTCTCAGTAACAGAGTGGAGCAAGCAGAAGAAAGGATTTCTGACATTGAAGACAGAGCTTTTGAATGCTCCCAAACTCTCAAAGGGGAAGAGAAATGGACAGCAAAAATGGATCACTCTCTCAGAGAGCTCTGGGATAATTCAAAGAAGGCTAATATCTGCCTCATTGGAATCCCTGAAAGTGATGAAGTGGTCTTGCAAGGCACAGAGGCCCTTCTTCATGAAATTATGAAAGATAATTTTCCAGACATGCTGAGAGATTCTGAAATTCAGATAGCAGACAGTTTCAGAATCCCAGCATGACTCAATCCAAATAAGACATCCCTCAGGCATATCATAATTAACTTCACTAAAGTTAATATGAAGGAGAAAATTCTGAAAGCAGCCAGATGAAAGAAATCCATTACCTACAAAAGGAAGAATATTAGAATGACTGCAGCTCTCTCTGCTGAAACTTTTCAAGCCAGAAAAGGGTGGTCATTGACTTTTAATCTCCTAAAACAAAATAACTTTCAACCCCAGATCCTGTATTCAGCTAACCTGAGTTTCATTTATGATGAAGAAATTAAATACTTTAATGACAGTCATATGTTGAAGAAATTTGCCATAACCAAACCAGCTCTTCAGGATATTCTCAGACCTATTCTTCATAATGACCAGCCAAATCCTCTACCACAAAAGTAAACTTACTCAGAAACTTTTGATCAAACTTCAACTTCCACAGTGGCAAAAGGGTTAAAAATGTCCACTGAACTTTCGAAAAACTCAATACCTAAAATTTTACCAACTTATCAATATTCTCCATTAATGTGAATGGCTTAAACTGCCCTCTAGAGAGGCACAGTTTAGCTGACTGGATACAAACACTCGGGCCAGATATTTGCTGCATACAAGAGTCACATTTTACCTTAACAGATAAATATAGACTCAGGGTGAAAGGATGGTCGTCCATATTTAAGGCAAATGGTAATCGAAAAAAAGCAGGCATTGCAATTCTATTTGATGATACAATAGGTTTTAAAACAACAAAAGTAAGGAAGGATAAGAATGGTCACTTCATATTTGTTAAGGGTAATACTCAATATGATGAGATTTCAATTATTAATATTTATGCACCCAACCAGAATGCACCTCTATTTATAAGAGAAACTCTAACAGACATGAGCAACTTGAATTCCTCCAGCTCCATAATAGTTGGAAATTTCAACACTCTTCTGGCAGTGTTAGATAGATCCTCCAGTAAGAAGCTGAGCAAAGAAATTTTAGATTTAAACCTAACCATCCAACATTTTGATTTAGCAGATATCTACAGAACATTTCATCCCAACAAACTGAATACACATACTTCTAATCAGCCCAGGAAACATACTCCAAAATCAATCACATCTTAGGTCACAAGTCTAATCTTAGTAAATTTAAAGGAATAGAAATCATTCCTTGCATCCTCTCGGACCACGTTGGAATAAAAGTTGAACTCAGTAACAACAGGAATCTACATACTCATACAAAAACATGGAAGTTAAATAACCTTATGCTGAATGATAGCTGGATCAGAGATGAGATTAAGAAGGAAATTGCCAAATTTTTGGAACAAAATGACAATGAAGACATGAATTATCAGAACCTCTGGGACACCGCAAACGCAGTCCTCAGAGGGAAATTTATAGCACTGCAAGCCTTCCTAAACAGAACAGAAAGAGAGGAAGTTAACAAATTAATGGGAAATCTCAAGCAACAGGAAAAGGAAGAACATTCTAACCCCAAACTCAGTAGAAGAAAAGAAATAACCAAAATTAGAGTAGAATTAAATGAAATTGAAAACAAAAGAATTATACAACAGATCAATAAATCCAAAACTTGGTTTTTTGAAAAGGTCAATAAAATAGATAAACCTTTGGCTAACCTACCCAGAAAAAAAGAGTAAAATCTCTAATTTCATCAATCAGAAATGACAAAGACGAAATAACAACATACTCCTCAGAAATTCAAAAAATCCTTATGAATATTACAATAAACTTTATTCTCAGAAATATGAAAATCTAAAGGAAATTGACCAATACTTGGAAGCACATCACCTTCCAAGACTTAGCCAGAATCAAGTGGAAATGTTGAACAGGCCAATATCAACTACCAAAATAGCATCAATCATATAAATTCTCCCTAAAAAGAAAAGCCCGAGACCAGATGGCTTCACATCAGAAATCTACCAAACCTTTAAAGAGGAACTAGGACCTGTATCACTCAACCTGTTTCAAAATGTAGAAAAAGAAGGAAGACTATCCAACATGTTCTATGAAGCAAACATCACCCTGATCCCCAAACCAGGAAAAGACCCAACAAGAAAAGACAATTATAGACCAATATCACTAATGAATATAGATGCAAAAATATTCAACAAGGTCCTAACAAACAGAATCCAGCAACACCTCAAAAAACTTATACACCATGACCAAGTCAGATTTATCCCAGGGTCTCAATGCTGCTTCAATATACATAAATCTATAAATATAATTCAGCACATAAACAAATTAAAAAACAAAGACCATATGATTCTCTCAATTAATGCAGAAAAAGCTTTTGATAATATACAGCATCCCTTCATGATCAGAACACTTAAGAAAATTGGTATAGAAAGGACATTTCTTTTTTTTTATTTATTTATTTATTTATTTATTTATTTATTTATTTTTTATTAAATCATAGCTGTGTACATTGATATGATCATGGGGCATCATATACTAGCTTCATAAACCATTTGACACATTTT
>CAUYPK010015792.1:0-11808 GCA_963574355.1 Loris lydekkerianus | reverse complement strand
CAGGCACATGGCAGGGCCCAACAATTCCCTCTTTTGCTTTTTGTATGGCGGAAAAACATAGCCCCTGTCTTAGGTTGCCTGCTCTTGCAGTTTCAGTCTTACCCGTCATGGGGGTACAAACATCAATGGTTTGGTCCCTGTCTAGGTTGACTGAACGCAGAGTGATCTTACCCGTCTTTGGGTCAGTTTATTTCTTGATGATAAAACAGGATGCACGGTGGTTAAAAGCTTGCCTGTGGTCCCCTATATCAGATCATTGGCATGACAGGATTGTGTGCTCACCTTCAGTTACTGCTTCTGGAATCAGAATAGAAAGAATGGAGCCCGACCCTGCTTGGCCATCTTTGCTCTTCCCGTGGCTGATTGGAGATAAGCCACAGACCCGTTATGTGTGCTTTTTCATTTGTATTTCCCTATTTCACTCTGTGCACACTACGGTATGCCAATCAAGCAGGAGCTGGATCCCTCTAGAACCCTCACTGGGCAACTTCAGGAATGGGCAATCATTTTCTACAGCAGTGATTTTCATCCTGTGTGCCATGAGAGGATCTTAGGTGTGGCATGAAAAATTTAAAGCTCATTAATTAATTTTTGAAAGAGGTTCAAAGCACAGTGTTTTATTCTCTTTTTTGATCAACATAATTCAAGTGTGCTGCAGAAGTGTAACCATAGGTTCAAGTGTGCCATGAGATAAAAAAAGGTTGAGAAACACTGCTTTCCAGGCTTTTTCCTTCAAAGCCAACTCTTGGGGGCCCACCCATAAATTCTTCTTCCTCTTCCTCCTTTCCTTCTTATGTTTCCTCTTCCTTTTCTTTCTCATCTGCTGATAATTTGGATACTAGGAGTCTGGTTAATTAGATAAAACCCAGTGTGGCAAAAATAGAGCCCCCTCCATGTGGATTCTTCTCCCCAGTTGCCAGGGAGCCAGTTGCCAGTTGCCAGGTGGGTATTAGCCACTGTGTTGGACCTCGCATGTGGCTTGGCTTCCACAACGCATGGCCCCATCTTGGAGTGTGTAAAGGGTGCTGGGATCTGATTGGATAAAAGGCTGAGGCCCAGTGTTGTGGTTCTAGGCACCTCTCATTCCCCCTTTCTCTGTTTCCCCTCTGCGTCATCAGCAGGAGTTTGTTTAAGGCTTCTAGAGCTTGTCTTTGTTTCACCTGGGAAAGTCCCTACGGGGAAAGCTAAGATCTCCCCAGAGGAATGGGCTGGAGCCCTGACCTCTGTCACCCGAATTGTTTAGGCAAAGAAGCCCCAGGGGGTTAGGAGGGTGATCAATTGGCAATGCAAGGAGCAAAGACCTCTCTCTGCCTCTACTCCTCTGCTCATTGTGCTTGGAAGGGCAGCGGGGTCAGCAGCAAACTGAAGGGCCAACCAGCCATGCCCTGAAAGAGGCTCGCTTTGTGTTTCAGGAGGGAGCACTCTTTCTCCTCTTGGATGCACTCGGATTTCGCAAGTTACAGGGAACCTGTCAACTGTTGTTTTCATTGTATGGGGCTCACAGGGAACTTGGATATAGGGCAAGCTTGTTTCAAAGAAGGCAGGAGAAAGAAAAGTCCTGAATAGCTGCAGTGTGCTGTCATATGCAGATCACAGCCCCAGTTGCTATGGGACACCTCTGCCTGCAGAGAGGGCAAGATGCTGAACATCCCTTATTGACGTGACTGCCTCCTTAGTGATGGGAATGCTGCTGCTGAAAGGACCCAGCCAGCAGCCGACGCTGCTGTGGGCTCTTGGGTTTGCCATGGAGCCGGGCCTGACAGCAACCTGAATCCCAGCAGCCTGCCCCCCACCGACTGTTCAGTGGGGAGCCCCTAACCAGGGGCTGAGGGAATAGGCCAAGCTAACCTCAGAGAAGTGAGGTGGGGGGCAGGGACGCAGGGTCCCCATGTCCACAGCACCAGGCCTTTGCTCAGAGGAGGACTGTGGGGAGCCAGGGCTGAGAACTGGGGCCTGATGTTAAAGACAGGTTTCAGCTTCTTTGTTTGTCTTGCCCTCTGAGAACACTTGGCAATAACATTCCTTTCCTGGCGGGTTCATTTTGTAGCCCACAGACATTGTTTTTTTCCTCCTGTTTACCTAATGTGGCCCAGAGTAACAGGACAGACTGTGCCAACAGGAGAAACAAATGAGCCTGTCCTGGAGGCTGCTGGGTCCCAATACCAGGTCCCTCTGCCCTGAAGCTTGTCACCCTACCTGTGAGAACAGAGAATACCAGAAGGCTATCCCATTGGGAGCTAAGCATGGGCTGTAGCTGTAGGGGAGCCTGAGATTAGGAGAGGGCCCAGATTTAAGACTTTCTCCCAGGGATCCTTTGTAGTGTAGGGAGATCTGAGATCAAATAAGGCCATGGGAAACTAGTCTTGCCACTCTATGTAAGACAGGCCAGTGAGAGCTAGGACTGGAGGTAGCTGGAGGAGGTCATGGTGGGACCTAAAAAGTACTAGGGGAAGGTACATCTTCACTGAACACTATAGCCAACGGGACAAAAGCACAAGCAGGTTCTGTCAAAAGAAATCTAAGTCTGGGGGCTGTGGCTGAGCCAGGAGGTAGGCCCAGTGCCCTTGGCAAACTTTGTAGCCTTCTGCCACTCTTGTTTCTAGCCCCTCATCCTCATTTTTATCTTCAGCTAAAATTCTCCCTAGAGAGATTACCATGATAAATCCTTAAGGTCAGAGCCCTTTCCTCAAGGACTCTTTTCTAGTAAAAGAATAATGTCTGCATATATGAAACTATAATTTAAGACATTATGATCAACAACCTAGAAGGAAAAGCATTCAGAGGCCTTGGACTCAAAGGCTGGGGTGAGTCACACATACACACACACACACACACACACACACACACACACACACACACACGGACATGCACGCACATGCACAATCAATGTATTACCTTTCCAATTCATAAATTACTCACACGTATACCCCTCTAAACCGGTGAAGAGATCTTGTAGGCATGAAATGTAAAACCTAATGACCCTTCCAGGAAAAGTCTTTTTTTTTTTTTTTTTGAGACACAATCTCATTCTGTCACCTGGGGCACAGAGCTGAGCCTCAAACTCTTGGGCTCAAGAGATCCTCTTGCTTCAGCCTCCCAAGTAGCTAGGACTGCAGGTACCCGCCATAATGCCTGGCTAGTTTTTCTATTTTTAGTAGAGACAGGTTCTTGGGCTTGCTCAGGCTGGTCTCGAACTCCTGAGCTCAAGGGATCTAGCTACCTCACCCTCCAAAAGTGCTAGGATTACAGGCTTGTGCCACCATGTCTAGCCTCCTTCCAGGAAGAGTATTGAGCATTGAGAAGAGTATTGAGTATTGAGTATTGAGAAGTGAGGGGTGGGGACTGTCAAAGCAATGACAAGTTTTCTGATTGGCTGGAGCATCGGAAAATAACACCATGAGCTAAGGCTAGACCAGCAGGCTGGGGGCTTTTGCATGCTGTGGTGCTGCAGTGCTGAGCTGAACCATGCAGGGAGAGGTCCAGTTTGGCTATTAGTGTGTTCGTTTTCTGTTGCTGCTGTAACGCATTACTAAAAGCTTAGTGATTTTGACAATTCAAATTAATTACTTTCTAATTCTAAAGGTCAGAAGCCCAAAATGGGGTGGATATTGTGGCTCACGCCTATAATCTTAGCACTCTGGGAAGCTGAGGCAGGTGGATCCCTTGAACTTGGGAGTTCGAGTTCAGCCTGAGCAAGAGTGAAACCCCGTTGCTACAAAAATTAGAAAAAACTAGTCAGGTGTTGTGGCAAGCACCTGTAGTCCAGCAACTTGGGAGGCTGAGGCAGGAAGATCACTTGAACCCAGGAGTTTAAGGTTGCTGTGAGTGAGACTGATGTAAGGGCACTTCAGCCTGGGTGAAAGAGTGAGACTCTGTCTCAAAAAAAAAAAAAAAAAGATCTCCCAGAGTGTTGTCAGGCAATGCTCCCCTCAGGAGGCTCCGGGGGAATCTGCTCTTGCCTTTCCAGCCTCTGGAGGCTGCCCGAATTCCTTGACTCATGGCCTCCTTCCTGTCTTCAAAATCAGCAATCTTGGAGCTCTCTGGACATTCATCTTCCCATTGTCACATCTTGCCCCCTGACTCTGCTTCCCCTCTCTTCTGCCCCCTCTTCTTCTTTTAAAGACCCTTGTCATTCTACTGGGCACACCAGAATAATTCAGGACACCATGCCTGTTTTAAGGTTAGCTAATTAGCTACCTTAATTACTCTCTCTTTGTAAGGGAGCACATCCATGGCCTCCAGGATATCTTTGAGGGGGCATACCATATTTGGTTAGTTGGTTGGTGATTATCTGGTCAGTTATTAAGTGTTTGCTAGTTGGTTTGCTGTTTTACGAGAGTTTCCCTCCCTCAGTTCTCCACTCGACAGCTGGATAGTCAAGCTTGTTAAAAGAAGAGAAAAATAAGAGTGAACAACCTCTATAGCAGCAGTTCTCAACCTGTGGGTCGCGACCCCTTTGTAACAATGAAAATACATCCTGCATATCAAATATTTACTTTACGATTTATAACAGTAGCAAAATTACAGTTATGAAGTAGCAGTGAAAATAATTTTGTGGTTGGGGGTCACCACAAGGTGAGGAACTGTATTAAAGGGCCGCAGCATCAGGAGGCGTTAGGAAGGTTGAGAACCACTGCTCTAAGGGGAAGAGGGAGCTGCTCACAGATGCACAGAACGTGGAGTTGATTTTATGTCATTGTCCATCAGAATTAATCTACAAAGCACAGTCCCAAGAATTAGAATACATCCGTTTCTGGGGAAATTTGTTAAAAACCCCAGAATATTTCATACTCCATACAAAAACTTGTCCTCAAATCTTTGGTTTCTGCAGCACGTCCTCTGACTTGGAAGCAGGAATGTTTGTAATCCACTTTTAAATGGCTGGTCAACCTTTTGAGATATTATCTGTAATCCAAATACACTAGTGAATTTTGCTAAGTGTCTATTGGTTCCCTGGAGCCTCTCAAACCTACAGTGGGTTTAAGTCTCTCTCCCACACATCATGGACCTGGTCCAACTGCCTCCCAGACTTGACATCTTGCAAGCTGGACTATGTCAGCAGCTGCCCTCCTTTTCCTTTGGGAGTTGAAGTTGCTTTCAAGAAACTCATCCAAGCTCTTAAAATAAGATGTGGGCATTGGTCACTTGCTCTGAGCTGTCCCTGCAGCTGGGTGGGTCTTCAGTTTGATCTCTTGGCAAGCCCCCAAGCCTGCCTGGGAGCCAACTCCTTATTTTCCAGTTTCCATGCCTGAAGCTCTCGATTCCAGCCAGCTACCCTGATAACTCCTGGGGTGCCCTTCACTGAGGGCTGCAGCTGTCACCTGGCCTCTGGGAGAGCTTCCCCTGAGCTGGGGCTGCCAAGGCTGCTCCCACCTAATCCTGGACTCACTCATCCCTGTCCCATGGCTTATCTTGTCCGCCAGCATGTCCTGCCTTGTAGGACTGACCTTTCAGTTGCTGACTTCAATCTCAACACCTTGTGCCCCTTTTGACCTTGACTTCCTGTCTCCAAACTGCCTGTGTTGCATCAGCAGCAGCATCACAGCTAATACTACTGGTCAAGGGCTTACTGCACCCTTGCACTGTGCAACTGTTTGCATATTTAATCTGCATCATGACCCTGTAAAGAATGGGTGCTGGTCCATTCTGCAGTAGGAGAGAAGCACAGAGTGATTAAGTAGCTCACCTTAGGAGCGGCAGGTCATATGCAGTAGAGTCAGGATTCAACCCCAGGACTGGTGCCATCTTTCTACTTTATCTTATTTGCAGTTGACTCCCAGCAACCAGGGTGATCTTGGATCATGTCTCCCCCTCAACTCATGACCCTCTAGTACTCTTGCCTCACTTGGTGAAAGCCAGAGGTTCACAAGGTGGAGCTCTGCTCCTTCTCTGCCCCCACCTGCTGCCATGTCCCCTCACTCTCTCCTCCTCTCAGCCACAATGGACTCCTCACTGCTTCTGAAAGAAACAGATGCACTCCTGCCTCTGTGCCATTGGACTTGCTTGTCTGTGTGCCCAGATTGCATCCCCCTCCACCAGCATGACCCAGTCGCTTCTTTGATCTTTGCTGATACTCTCCATTTAAAAATCCCAAGTCTATCTTTACTGACACCTGCACCCAAAGACTCCCTATTCCCTGACCTGGCCTTATTTTTCTCCATAAATGTATTTTTTGTTTTTTACCCCCCTCTTCCCTGGGAATAAAGCTCCAGGAGGGCATGGCCTTTGCTCACGGCTGTGAGTCCAGCACCCTGAATGGTGCCAGTCAGTGTGTGTGGAATGAAGGGAGGAAGTTCCAGGACTTCCCTCAGGAACCTGAGCTTTCAGGGAGGCTCCAGGCCACCCTCCATACCATGTCTGTCCCCTGGGCTGTCATGGCAGGAGACTTTCCATTCAGCCTGCAGATTAAGCCGTCAGCTTCGCTCTGCCCTTCGGTTCTCTCTACAAACAGGAACATGTGGCACATATTCAAGGGCTGGACACACCTTTCCGTTCTCATTGACTGTCTTTTTGTGGGGTTTTTTGGTGCTAACTCACATGTTGAAGGAACTCCAGCACTCTTCCCTTCCCCCTCGCCCCGAATCCTGCATATTTGCAGGGTAAGGATGAGAAGCAGTCTCTCCCTCACTCATAATACCACCAGCTACACAGTGGAAACTCCCCACCCTGAAAACCCTGCCCAGCTGACTGGACATTATTTAAAATAATGAAATGGAGAAATATTTGTGGATCTTTCCCAAAAGATAGCTTCTGTCCTCCCACCTAATACCTCAGCAGCCAGACAGCACCCAGACGGCTGCCCAGCATGTCCAGGGCTGCCAGGGCTCCACTCTGACCCCGTCAGCTTCACTCCCACGGGCTAGAGCACCTGGTCAGTGGACACTGGGCCCTCAGAGCAGGAGTGTGTCACTGAGTTCTGGGAGCCCTGCAGTAGCAGGCTCTGGGCATGTGTCCCCCATCACCCTTCTCCAACAGAGTATAGTTTATTTGTGGGTTCTTTGTGGCTGGCAGTAGAGCAGCACCTGTGGTAACCTCATTAGTCAATTCCAAGCCCTCCTCAGAGGAGGGTGACAGTTTGCCAATTTAGCAAGGATTTTTTGTTTCATGTTGCTATGGGAGGTGGGAGGGATTGGGAAGGCAGGCCAAGCAGGGAGAGAGAAGTACAGCCTTCTCATCCAAATCCAGTCTGAATTTAGAGAAAAGGAAAAACTGTATTTGTCAGGTTCTTTGATTGTCTTTATAGGTCCTTGGCTAACAAGACCTTAACTTTCAGGAAGGTTCTCAAGAAAGACTTTCTCTAGTGGAAAGCCAGAAATATGGGGTTAAAAAAGATGGTAAAAAGCTGTGCCTTTACTGAGCATCTGTTATGTGCCGGGTGTGTGCCAAGCTTTGCAGAGATGTGCCCTCCCTGGCAGCTGCTCAGACAGAGTATGCTGTCAAAAATATTGAGTCAGTATTTTTATGCTGGGAGGAAATGGGGTTTATTCCCTATTGGAAAATGAGGGAATTGAGTCTCTGAGGGGTTATGTGACTTTTCCAAGTTCATACTGCTTCTATAGATAGTGGGGCCAGAATCTGAACTCAGGTCTGTCTGACTGCAAAGCTTAAACAACAAGCTCCACCCAACCCCCTGCTGCCACAACTCCTCATTTCTCTGGATGTCACCAGATTTCATTTCACCTAAGGATAAGAAACTGATATGGAGTGAAATGAACTCAGTGAGTGCTTCTCTGGGTCTCAGGCCCCACTTGGTAAATTGATCTGTAGTCTCTTTTTAGTTGAGACCACTTGGTAAATTGAAATTGACCATGAAATGCCAAAGCCTTGCCTGGTAGATTCCAAAATACAGAGTCCATCTCCTTCCCTCTTCCTCATCAACACCCACATGGCCATGGTGAGCTGGCCTTCTCCCAACATGGAAGACTGAGCAATTGCAAAGGCACTCGATCCTGCTCATACTAGAAACTTCAGCAGCAGCAGTCCCTGCACCCAACCTTACTCCTCAGAAGGTAGTTGAATTCATCCTTTGGACATCAGCAAAATTTCAAGGGTCAATATCAGAAAACTGCATACTGAACTTTATGATTTGGGACAGTATTTATTTTGAAATAGGGAGATACATTAATCAGGGTCCCAGCAGGGAACTGAATCCTTTTCAAAAATATTTCACTGAAAAGAACATAGTGAAGGGAAGATTTAGAGATGGGTGTGCAGGGTTCAGGTCGACAGGAATGTCAACGCCCCCTACAGCTAGCAATAGCTGGTAATTGCCACCACCCCTGAGCCTAAACTGGCAAAGGGAGGAAATGGTGCTGCTGGGGCCTGGAGAGAGCTGGAAGCTTAGAGATGGCTGCCTGGTGGGCATAGTGGTCCCAAGGGACACAGTCAGGCCACTGAAACAAGGAGAGAGCTGGGAAGAGATACCCTCTCAGCCTCCAACAGCCCCTCACATTGGTCTGACCCAAAAGGAAGTCAGAGGGCAAAGGAAGCCCACGATTCAGTTCCTGGTGCTCAGCCTCAAGGGGCACAGAGCAGGGCAGCACAGAGAATGGCACGCACAAGGGACGCCTTCATCCTTTTAATGATTAGGACTGTGACCCTTCCAGGCCTGCCTGCCATCCCCAACCCAGTGGACCTTGAGGTTTGGGGGAATGAGAAGTCAAGCCCCTCACCATTTGGGTGAGGATTCATTAAGCTTAAAACCCTTGCTTTAGGTAATGTCTCCTTGCAGCTTTTCTGTGGCCCTCGATGATAGGAATGAGAGTTGTCTTCCAGATAGAGACACCAAAGCTGTGGACATGGCTGGCCCTGAGGAAAGCAGGAAAACACTTGTAGGGAAGGATCAGATCCTTGGTGCTTTAAAACTTCTAGGGAGGAGTCATCCTTTCTTCTTCACAATCATATCAGTAATGACCCTCTGAACTCTATTGCTGGATTAGTTGTGTTGGAGGCAAGAACTGGTCTGGACCTTGTTTAGGACAACATTGTGCAAAGGCTCAGAGAGGGCCTGGGTTGGGCACTCTTTGCTGAGCTACCTGCTGCTTTGAGATCTACTACAGCAGGTCCCAGGGTGTGCATACCTTCAAGAGCAAGAGAAAACTTTTCATTGTCTTTTATTTAGAAAAAAATGCAGGATAAAGGAGGAACAAACAGGATCATTCTGTTTGTGGTCTACTGAGATTCCCTGGAAAGCAACCTTAGGGTCTATGGTAAAGCATGAGAGACCCAAGCCCTCTCCAAGCCTTGTCTAAGCACAAGGCCCTTACAAGCTGACAGTGGGTGTGAAGAAGGAAGCAGAATTTCCAGTTTGGTTCCAAGTCTTTTATGGCCTTGACCTTTAGCTTAAAAGCAGAGAGCCAAGTTGATCTCTATAATTACTGTAAGTCAAGGGGAGACATAGTGGGGGAAAGGGGAGTTGAGAGGCACGGCTAGGTTTGCATGTTCTAGGCTCATGGAACCAAGAACAGGCTTCCCCTCATAGAGCGAAGCCACCAGACTGACTAACAAAACTCAGGACAACTCTTTACTTACTATTTCTGGTGTATTATAAAGGATGCAACTGAGAAAGACCCAAACAGAAGACACACATGGGAAGGTATGAGGAAGAGGCTCGGAGCACCCGTGCCCCCTCCAGCCTATCAGTGCGTCCACCACACAGGTAGTGCTTCTCGCCCTTTTGCCCTTTCGTGTAGGGGTTCTGGGAGGTTCCTAGTATAAACATGACTGATTAAATTGTGGCCCATTGGGAACTAGCTCCCCTGGAGGTTGGGGGTGGGGCTGAAAGTCCCAGCCCTCTACCTTTGCCCTGCTCTTTGGAGTAGCCAGCCCCTTCCTTTAGCTACCTAGGGGTCCCCAGGCCCTCATTAGCATGCAAAAGACACTCATCACTCTGGAGAGTCTAGGGTTGTAGGGGCTATATGCCAGTAACCCTGACAAAGACCAAATGTATATTTCTTACTATATCACAGAAGGGTGCCAAGATCTGCCCAGCTCCCTGACTGCCTTCCCCGGGGGAAGTGAAACAGGTGTGCCGACCATCTGAGAGCCTGTTCTTAAAGCCTATTCTTGATTTAGGAAGTCTGCATCCAAAAGCAACCAGCCTCTGCTGTGGGTGACTGACTCACCACTGAATGCAAGCAAGGCTCCTCAGCGTTGCTGCTAGGGCAGAAGAGAGGTGGCTCGGGCTCTGTCCTCAGGCCTCCTCTCTTCTCTGTCTCCATTCAGTCCCTGCAGGATCTCATGCCATCACATAGCTCTAAATGACATCCATCTGCTGGTTGTTAGATCAGACCTTTGACCCCAGCTTCTCCCCTGCATTCCAGAATGATAGCACTAACTCCTGCTTGCCATCTCTACTGGAGTGTCTGGGCATGTCCAAGTGGGCACATCCAGAATCAAACTCAGACTCACATCTTCTCTCAATATCCTCCTCCCTCAGTCTCCACATCTATACATGGCCACTCCATCCTTCCATTTGCTAAGGCCAAAAGACTTAGAATCATCTTGTCTCCTCTGGGAATTTCACACCTCACATCAGTGTTTTAGAGAAAGATAAAACAAGGAATGGGGGGTAGAGTGTACTAGGATGACTCTCTTTGTCTCTTTTCCATAGGGCAGGGAGGGAAAGCTTTTCTGGTAAGGTGATATTTTTGGAGATCTGAAATGAGGAAGCTAGTCAGAGATAGAGCATCCTACTGCAGAGGGGCACAGTGCTCAGCAAAAATCCTGTTGGCAATTCCTTCAGATTAAATCCAGAATCCTATAATTTTTCATCACTCTCAAAGCTACCTTCCTGGGAAAACCTTCCAGCATCTCTTGCCTAGATGATTATAAGAGCCTGCAGCCAGCTTCTGCTGCCAGCCTTCCTGTGCCCCCACCAATCTTCTCAGCACTGTAGCCAGACAGTCATGTGACACCCCTTCTCAGAGCTCTCGGGGGGCTTCTGAGCTCACTTAGAGTAAGCCAGTGTCTCTACAAGGCCCTGCATGATGTGTCCCTCCTCCCCCTCTGCCCTTTCTCCCCATGCTCTCTCTAGGCATGCTGGCCTCTGCACTCTTCCTCCAATATGACAGGCATGTCCCGCTGCAGGACACCTCATCCTTGCTGAGCACTCTGCCCATCTGCAGGAGGATGCTCTATCCCAAACTAGCTTCCTCACTTTCCATCTCCAAAAATATCACCTTACCAGAAAAGCCTTTCTTCCCCTCCCTATGGAAAAGAGACAAAGAGAGTCATCCTAAGTACACTCCTTGTTTTATCTTTCTCTAAAGCACTTGTTGTTACCACAACTATTTGTTTGTTTATTAAGCCCTCTCACTCTCTCTCTTGCACACAAACAAAAGCAGGGACTTGGTCTATTTTCTCAGTTGAATTCCCCAGCCATGTTGTGGGTATGTACTGAATATTTTTTAAGTGAATGAATGAAGTCAGACATGCCCTCAAGGGTAGGTTCAAATCAGAGGGAATGTGGGAGGTGTGTACTGCTTGGTAGGACATCAAGCAAAAGCCTGATGATCATCCCACTTCTGTGGCAGGTGTTTGTCAATGACACATTGTCAAATATGTTGCTGCCTTTGCAAAAGACTGTGGCAAAGGCTGTTGGAACATGCAGCTAAGGGCAGTAAAATCAAAGAAAAGCAAAGATGGGAGGCAAGATGGGTCATGGCATGGTGGCCATGGTCCTGGAGGTGGCAAGAAGGATGACAAGGATAAGAAAAAGAAATATGAACCTCCTGTACCAACCAGAATAGGGAAAAAGAAGAAGAAAACAAATGGACCAGATGCAGCTAGTCAACTACCACTGGTGAC
>CAUYPK010015791.1:0-38944 GCA_963574355.1 Loris lydekkerianus | reverse complement strand
AAGAAAACGTCAATAATCTCAGATTCCTTAATGGGCAGAGAGAAAAGATATATCTCCTCCAGGGATTTGATCTTCATGTCCTTGACCAGGCGGCCCAGCTTGGTGACGGGCATCCACTCTTTGTCCTCGGCCTTGCCTCCGTGAGCTCTGCGGCCTCGGCCCCGGCCCCGACCCCGGCCGCGACCCTGGCCCCGGATGCCGCTGCCAAAGCCTCCACGGAAACCACCACGGCCTCCCATTCCAGGGCCCCTGGGGCCTCCAGGCCCTCCCGCTGCACCGGCGTCATCTGCCATTTGGTGTTTTCGTCGAAAAAACTGACGATGTCTTTCAAGGGCCTCCAACAATCTCATGAGCACTCGACATCGACCCAATTTCCTTTTTCACTGGTGCACAAGATGCCCTTGAGAACATGACTTCCATCCATGGACAGAGTAAGACCTCTAAACTGGGTACGGTTTGTTTGTGGTATTAAAGCTACTTGTAGATCTCTATTGGTCTTCTTTTGGCTGAATGTCAACAAGTTACAAGGTGATGTGATAGACGAAAATGTGTGAAATGGAGAGACAGCCAGCACCCAGGCACCTGAATTGGGGTTTTAGCTCCAAGGTTTTTGTCTCTGTCTCTTGCTGAGCTTTCTATTTTTTCCCTGGCTTCCCACCCATCTGTCCATCTATCCACTTATCTGGCTGTTATCCATCAATCGATCATCCATTTATCCATCATCATCTATCCATCTGTCTGTTATCTATCTGCCATTCATCCGCTATCCATCCACCCATCCATCTATCCATCATCCATCCACTCATCCATCTATCCATCATCCATCCACTCATCCATTCATTCATAACCCATCTGTTCACCCATCCGTCTGTCCATCCACCCATCATTCATCCACTTGTCCATCCATCCATCCATCCATCATCTGTCCACATGTCCATTCATTCATTCATAACCCATCTGTTCACCCATCCATCTGTCTATCCATCCATCCATCCTCTGTCCACTCATCCATCCATCCATCCATCCATCCATCCTCTGTCCACTTGTCCATCCATCCACTCATCCATCTATTCATAACCCATCTGTTCCCCCATCCATCTGTCTGTCCATCCATCCATTTACCCATCCATCCATCTCACACAATCTAGTCTATACCCAGGTATAGACATATTTTAGATATACTGCAGGCCTTACAGATAAACAGAGAAATTAAGAAAGAAAACATGGATTCTGATGGGGGTTTTCAAATCATGTTCTGGTATTTCTTGAAGATTAAAAAATAATATAAAATTACTTCTTAGTTTATTATTTTGTAGATAGGCCAAAAAAATCTGTATTCAAAGATCCTGCTTAAGCAGATGGACTTCCCAAGCATTCCCTAAGCCTGGAGTTCTGTGACTCCAAATGTGGTGACCCTCACTTGGCTGCACTGTCTGGAGATGGACAGGTCCTTCCTTCCTAAGGGAACTTCGTACGCTGTGAGCACCAGGGATTCAGTATTAATCACTGGTCTCCAGCAGTGCAGCCAGCTCCTTTCCTTTTCATTTTCTCCCCCTCTCCCCTAATCTGCAGTAAGTTAGAAACCTGAATACTGAGTTTGTGAAGATTTATATGTTAAGTAAGTGTTGATACTGTTTAGCAAAAGGCAGTAAGGACACTGAGTACAAAAGCTTTGACAGAAGCACACGAAAGGTCATACAAAAGAAAACTTGTGGCTTCATGAAAGAGAACACATGGATGTTCTGTGCATTTTTGCAAGGTGTGGAATCACAGGTTTCCAGAGGTGCTTAGGAGTGTTAGAGAAAGAGATTCTCTCCCCTCTCCCCAAAGAGGAAACACCCTAGGCATTTCTAGGTGGCCCAAATTATAGCAACCAAGGACTGGAGGTACTAAGGGGACAGAGTCAGAAAGAGTAGTGGGGGGAAATGGGAGCGGGAGGGAGGGCAGAAGGGAGGTCCCCTATCAGAGATGAAGTCAGAGTACATAGAACCTTCTCACCTTTGAGGCTGGAACTTCTCCCTTAGTTACTAAATCATCACCCCTGTGACCACTGCGGGCAGGAGGCCTGAGTGTGGAACTTTCCATCACAAAAGTGCACTGGCCACCTCATTTCACGGCTGTGCAATGATTGAATTAACTGGATGGGAAAATCCAATACCTCAGTCATTTGTTTCCAAAGAGCAAAATTTACCTGTAGACAATTCCTTTGGAATGGAGGAACTGCAGACCGAGAATGATTTCAGCAGCATAAAACCTGAAGGAAAGAGAACCGAGGTCTCTGTGAATGCGGCAGCAGAACAGCACCTCCACACCTGGCCTGATATTTTGTGAGCATGCAGTCCCTGGTGGAATGGCACACACATGTAATTTTGTTTAAAACTGACAGGCAAGATGCTATCCATTCATTCTGCAGGGAGGAGATCGGAGGCCCCGACACCTGCATCCTCAGCCCTGACCGTCCAGAGCATAGCAGGTGTCGTAAGTGGGCCCTGCCTGGCCTTAGCGCTCATTCTTACAAGCTGCACTGCTCACACTGCTATTTTTTGCTAATAAAGCATCCACGAACGTTCAGTGTAATAGGACTTTGTGTAGTGTGACAAGCAAGTAATCTCCCCTTTCCTTTCAATTCTGCAAGGAGCCCACGGACCTGTCGGCAGAGCCATTTAAAACATTATCTGGCCGGTTTATTTTCACACTGGCAACCTGTAGCGTGAGTGAAAAATACATCCCGAGAGGTGGACAAAAGAATATTAGAAGATGCAGGATGATGAGTCACTTTTCCTCCTCACCGGTGACAGGCGAACAGGAAATGAGTTAACGCTGTCACGAGTGGGATTAAGGTCAGAAATAAAAGAGAACTTGTGGGACGTAAGATTTTTCTGGATCTCAGGGACAAATGCAATATCTCCCATCCCCCAAAGGCATTTAGGACACAATAGATCGCGCCTGTCCAAGCTGGCCAGGGAGGACGGTGGACAGAGTTAATCCCTTCTGGCACAAAAAATGCCCAGTGATTTCTCTTCTGCAGAAATCTGAGAACATTCTCCATGGGTGCTTTGCTGAAGGGTTTCTCAGAGGTAAGGACATCAGTGGACGGCAACCCATTTCAGCCAGGGTTTTTTTTTTGTTGTTGTTGTTTCTTTTTTTTTTTGCCGTTTTTGGCCGGGGCTGGGTTTGAACCTGCCACCTCTGGCATATGGGGCTGGTGCCCTACTCCTTTGAACCACAGGTGCTGCCCTTCAGCCAGGGTTTTTGCAGGAGCTGGTGGACAGAGTCCCTCTTTCAACATAATCAGACCTACACTGCTCACAGTGTTCAGGCAGAGGTGGGGGACAGACAGCTGGACATCAAGCAAAGGAAGCTGGCATGTGCCCAATGTCTGTGAGTGACCCGGAGGCACAGTCTGCTTTGGCTCAAATGTCACAGGCAGCAGGTAACTGGGTCCGGGGAAGCGACATGGGCAGGAGCGGAAGGTGTATGGACCCAGCTGCAGTCCCCCAGGTGAGCCCAGCCTGCTCCATCTCACTGTGGCTAAGGCTGCCTGGTGTCAAAGGTGGTAGAGATTCACTGTCAGGCAGAGTGAGGGCCTCTCCTGTCTCCAAGGCTCATGCCCCAAGAGGTAGATACCTTATGCTTCCACACTGAGCTTCTCCTGAAAGCTTCATCCCTGGGGACAACCTGCAGGGATGAGTGGGGCTTGGTTCCTTTAGAAAGGAAGTATTTACTTTCTAGACACAAGAGAAATGAAACCAAACTGACCAGAAGCTCAGTTTCACAAGCTGGGAATCTATTATTTTGCGCAGTGCACTCCCAAGGGGTTACCTGGCCCTTGCCCTGGGATTTAGGCAGAAAAAATATTACATGGGAAACATGTTCTGTGGGCAGTGGACACACAGGGACCGACAAGAATAATGAAAAAACCAAACCCAACCCCTTTACGGGGCTCTTACGTTGCTCTGGAGAGATCGAACTTGTGACAGCTCTGAATGTGGTACATTAAGTCTCCTCCGTTGAGATACTCCATCACAAAAAAGAGATTTTCCTGGGGGAAGAA
This sequence comes from Loris lydekkerianus, assembly GCA_963574355.1. Classification (NCBI taxonomy): domain Eukaryota; kingdom Metazoa; phylum Chordata; class Mammalia; order Primates; family Lorisidae; genus Loris; species Loris lydekkerianus. The sequence continues at coordinate 34,890 of CAUYPK010015791.1, read as the reverse complement.
AACAAACAATCCCAACGTTTATCTCCTTAACAACCAGAAGAAAAACCCAGAACACAAGGGCTAATTTCCAAATGGATGAGATCATTTCAGAGGAGCCAATTGCATCTTGAAATCACTTATAAAACTTCTGTCAAAATACTTTAGCTGATCTATACTCCTGCACCCCAGGGAGCCTGGGACACGAGGTGGGGTGTTGTGTGACTTTGCTGGATGCCTGTGTGCCACAGTCCGGCAGTGGTGCCAGGCATAAGTGACAGCCCAGCTGGACTTCCCTGCCAAACGGTGGGGCAGTGCTGGGCGCTTGGCAGGCGCTGCACACACACCTGTTGAAACTGACCACGCTGGGACAGTGAAGAGAACGTTTTAGTCCCTGAGTCTAAGACTGGGGCTTGAAAACACCCATTCATTCCACGCTCAGTAAATAATCTCTGGGCGTGTGGCACAGACATGGCAAGGTGGAGGAGCGAGTGTGGCATGCCCCTTCCTGCCTGGAACTTGTCATCAAGTTTTAACTTATTTTTTTCCATTGTGGACATCACTGCTGCAGTGGAAGCCACAGTTTATGAGGGGGTCGCTCCCAACAGGAGACACCATGCATGTCCTTAAGGCTGGGGGTGGTCAGACTGTGGTCACAGTAACAGAGGCAGCCACAATTGCAACCAGCCCCTCTGACTATGTAGGCAATATTTCCTCAATAAACACATTCCCAACACAGTGAGTATCCTGATTTTCAAGGGGGTTCTTATAAATCTCAAAATTAGTCATTCAGAAAGTGTGGAGACACCTGGCGTGACTGCACATAAATTGGCACCCGAAATCCTCCCTTCACTTGGATGGATGTTTAACAGAATTAAACTTTCAACCTCCGTGTGAGAGAAAGTGAGGCCGTGGGGCACAGGAAGTGACGGTGGAAACGCTGTCCTGGCCCCACAGTGGAATCTTGCTGAGTTTCATGGAATGGGGAAACCCAAGTTCAGCAGTTATCTCAACAACTCGGGTAAAGGGAAGCGTCCACGCGCTTCTTCCAAGGTGATCTCAGACCTAATTCCCCATTCCACGTGCAGCCGGAGCTCCCTGGTTCCTCTTTTGGACTGGCCAAAATTCTCAACTGACACAAATCACAGTTTAATATTGGGGTTTCGAACCTGACTTGAAAGTACCATCTGGGTCACCTGCTCATACCCTCTTTCTCATGGACAGCTTAGCTCTAGCTTTTGTGCTCAAAAGTACCACGATGAGCTTCTATTCTAACCGGGGGGTGGGAAGAGGGTTCACCAAGGACAGATGCCCTCTGCTCTACAGCGCCTTCAGGACCAGCCCTTCTAGCACCTGAGGACTCTGCAGAGGCGCTGAAGTCGGCCCAGAGAACTTACTGTAAGAGCATCTGCTTCCCTTTTTCTTTTCTCTAAACGTTACCTAGCAAGGGAGAAAGACCAAAGTGGTGACATGGTATCAAGGAATGTATGAGTTAAGTGGAGGGCCGGCAAAAGGTGCATATGTAAGGCGGCATCACAGGAAGACCCAGCAAACCAGGAGCAGAGCCAGTCTTCTGGGTCAGGTCCACTGAGAAATCCGAGGGGAGAGAGGGGGTGGGGAGTTGCATCTCCCAGAGTGAAGACTGAAGGAGGCAGCTTCTGACCAGGCTCCAGAGGAGGGAGAGCAGATAGTCACGGGGTACCTGGAAGGAGAGGCAACTTGCCAGGAATCTACCATCTACCAAGTTGCCTCCTGCTGCAGAGACAAGGCACCGGAAAAGGAATCTCAGCGCTCCCAGTTTCTGAAATACAGTCTGGGAGCACCCTGCGCCTCGGAAAGCTGCCAGGGCACTTTGAAGAGACCCATGTTCTCTTACAAGTGGGGTTTGAGAGCTTCTAGTGAGGTCGTTTCTAAATAAATAAATGCTTGAAATTAGAAACTCTCCAGCAATCTTAAATGATTTTGCTTTCAAGGATGCAGCGCTTTGTAACAATGATCACATTGGAGGCATTTTTTTTTGTATTTCAAATAATAATGACAATATCACCTTGTAGTTAGTATTGCAAGAATCTTCCACCAAGGATTCAAACATCTCGCAAGTGCAATTTTTTTTCAAAGGAAATCAAGAAACTCAACTCCTGAAGCCATTACCGGAAATGAAGTTTGGCATGTTCCATAAATAGAAAGTGAAACTCTTGTTTTCTTTTTCATAAAGGAGAAATTTGAAAGTAATATGGACCAAGAATGTTTATCTGGCTCCGGCCGGGGATGTGGAAGTCTAGGGCATTCTGGTTCCCACAGCTGCTGACTTTCAAATCCAACCCGACAGATAATGATGAAGGACCCAGAGGTGTTCTCCTGCGATCTACTGATCTAACGATAGTCTCAGTTGTAAAATGGTTAACACTTTTTTTTTTTTTCCTTGTAGAGACAGAGTCTCACTTTACTGCCCTCGGTAGAGTGCCGTGACGTCACAGGACTCATAGCAACCTCCTGCTCTTGGGCTTACGCGATTCTTCTGCCTCAGCCTCCCAAGCAGCTGGGACTACAGGTGCCCAACACAACACCTGACTATTTTTTCGTTGCAGTTCAGCTGGGGCTGGGTTTGAACCCACCACCCTCAGTATATGGGGCTGGTGCCCTACTCACTGATAGTTTTTGACTTGAATATAACTAGGCCTTTCAGAGTGCAAAGGAGACTCAAACAAAGGCTAACCTCGGTTCTCTTTTAATTTCTAAGGAAAAATTATTTCAAAAAAACCAAAAAACACAAACTTGCCAAATAAGAAATAAATATTCTCACAGTGTTAGCTGCATCTTTCCTCTCCAAACTAATTTTGCAACTAAACTTTCATCTTTCCCTGTTTTTTTCAGAGATGAATCAGAAAAACTTTAGGTACTTGAATTACTGATCTTTCTTTACTCTAGCATGATTAAAAAGAGGGGACAATTCTGTGTTTTGGTGTTTGTTCTTCCCTGCAGGTGAGACCTTGTTGCAGGTAAGAACCGTGCTGGCTGCACGCATGTCACCAAGATGCTCGCACAGTTCAGGAACACAGGAGAACGACATCTGGACACAGATGAATGGTGAGATTGAACAGTGTTTCCCGTTACCAGCTGAATGATCCCAGGCAAACTCATGTTTATAAAGAGCCTTGGTTTTCTCATGGGTAAAATAGGAAAACTAATGTCTACTTTATTGAAGTTATAATTAAATGAGATAGTACATTCAAAGTTGCTAAGAAACTACCTGGCACAAAAAAGACCCTTAATAAAAGTAGTTTTTTAAATCACATCTCCTTTATTTTAAAATATATGTTGGACCAGACATGGCTCATTGCCTATCTTTCTTTCTGGGCCTACCTGTCTATTCTGGATAGTAATGTTGCCAGCTGAAAGATTTGAATTCCCAGTTTCCTTTGGAGCTGGAGAGGCACCAACTTTTATGGCTTCTTATGAAAGAATGCTCTGGCAGGGAAGAGACAGCTGGTATGGGCTTGCTCTATCCTCCCCTTCATCCTCCGACTTCTTGAACAGACTGTGGCAGTGAGGGCTGGGCTTCAGCAGCCACATTTGACTAAGAAGTAACAATAACGATAGAAACCCAGTGCTGTGGACAAGGGAAAAAGGACACAGATGGTGCCTGGATCTCAGATGGCACCACAGGACTGTCATACCCACTCTGAACATATACCTCTCATTCTTCTCACACAAGAGAAACGAACGCTTCCAACCTAATTTAAATCATTGCTATTTCCTGTCCCCTTCTCTAGCAGCTGAATGCAATTTCTAACAGACGCACATGTTACTTCACATTTAAACAATTCTGACATTGAGAGATGGCTTCTCATACATAGTTTAAAAACTAATTTATCAAGAAAATTAAGAGTGCATCTAATTATTAACGGCATCTTAAAATCAAGAAAATAGAATATGATTTCCAGGTAGGTCTTTTCTTTTCTCTTTGCTAGTTAGAATTAAATACGAAAAGTAAATAGCTTTATAATTTAACTCACATGCAGTTTTCGAGTCTGCCTCTCTGGAGGAAGAACACAGGACTTACAAACAATAGGTCCCCAAGAAAAATGTGTTGATTTAATTTGATATTAATAGTTATCATTGAAGGTAATTTGTGAAATGGGGCTTTAGAGCTTTATGGTTAATTTTTTTTAATTGTTTTAATTTACCTATAAATGAATACAGTGGAAAGACTTATGACAACTGCTCCTGTAGACAATTTTTATTGTGGATTTTTTCTTTTACTTTTTAAATATGTAAATGATAGACAATAGGTCATGAACATACAGGTTTAAAGTCTGATAGTGTAAAAGTTGGCCACCATTCATGCCGCAGTGGTTGCTGGGAAGGGGTCATGTGACTTCAAGCTCTCTGGACTTTTGTGTCAGACACAGAAAATGTGAATATTAAGAAATAATAAAGAAATGCTAGTGAAAAGGAAAGCAAGGGAAGAAGAAACTACTTTTGCTTCATGCTGAGACACCAACCACCTTTCACAATGCTGACCTGCATTTGTCTCTGATGCTGATAATTTATGTCTGAGCCTGAACGGTACCAAAGTCACCTTTCACTAGTGTGCCCAGGTCACTGGTCCCTCAAAAAAGGCCATTCTCAAAATGTTCCCAGAGCGAATCCTCACTCAGATCACACATCAGTTGTTGCTTTTTATACTCAGTCCTGGTATTAATCAGTTACTTTGACAAGAGGGGTTTGCACGATGAAGACTTCTCAGAAACAAACGCAGGGTCCCCGGGAAAGTGTAAATGTGGCCCTTCCCTTCCTTCCTCCCTCCCTTCCTCCCCTCTTTATAAAAGAACTCAGTTTTTTTTTCTTTTTACATCTACGTGCTGAGCCAGTCATATTTACAGTGGATGTGCACATTGTCTGCCAGTTTTCCTTCCTCCTGGCTTAACTGCTGTGTGAGCATTTACTTCTTGGGTTCTGGTAAAGCGTCACAGCTGCGTGGAGACTCAAGACACCTCTCGTAAAATGGGGAAGAAACACGTGCTGCCTAGAGCTGCGACAGAGAGGCAAGGGAAGGGGGTTCCTAACAGCCTTCCCCACAAGACAAGAAAACATCACATTTGCAAATATTTACAAAATAGCAGGGTTGGTGTGTGTGGGGGGGAGACACCCCGTGAAACTCAGCTGCCTGAGGAAGGCCTGGTCGGAAGTGCAGTTCGCTCCAAGCCTCCAAACATTGCAAAAGGAAAAATGAGATTAACAAGGAGCCCCCAGGATGCTCAGACGATCTAAACAGCCTAGGAGGGGTGGCCGAGCCTGCCACTTTGCCTCAGGTGACAAATGCTCATCATTTCCACCCAGGGATATGCACCATCTCCATGAGGAAGTTTCTAGTAGAAAATCTCTTTGGCTTTCATTATCCAGAATTCCCTCCTGCCATACCTTGGTCTGGAAGGTACAGAACATGTGGGTCAGAAACGGGTGCTCCCAGGCCAAGGAGAGGACTCTCTTCTCCACCATTGTGCACTCAACATCGTCGTCCATCAAGACCACGTCTTTCTTTAAGGCTTTTATTGCGAAAAATTGATTGGTTTTCTTGAACTCTGCTAGGAAGACCTAGAAGGAATGGGAAAAAGTAATTGTATTTTGCAAGTTGGGTTCCCAACTCATTAACAAAGAGATAAAGTCCTTTGAGAGACCTGTGCCATGGTAGAGATTTCTCTTCCATTCCCCCACCTCCTTGGACGGGGTAGCCCGGAGACAAAACGGAACAGTTCACAGCGTAGGATAGGATGTAAGTTTCCCAGTGGCTTTGCAACTTTCCAAAGGTTTCACAAAATTATTTTGCAAATTGGGTGGGTTTTAAAAAGTGTGGCCTACCTGCCCAGGGACCCAAGGAAGTGTGTAATAAAACTTCAGAGAGGCAAAGTGCACGGTGGAGGAAGAAGGGCAGTGGCTAAAAGAAGTTGTTTGTAACTCACCTTTAATTTTTACCCCATTTTCAAGGCAAAAGGAATATTTGATGGATATAATTCTCCCTGTGTACTTAGAAAATGGCAGGTTCAAATCCAGTCTGGGCCTACCAAACAACAATGACAACAACAACAACAAAATAGCTGGGCATTGTGACGGGAGCCTATAGTCCCAGGTACTTGGGAGGCTGAGGCAAGACAATTGCTTGAGCCCAAGAGTTTGAGGTGGCTGTGAGCTGTGATGCCACGGCACTCTACCAAGGGCGACATACTGAGACTCTGTCTCAAAAAAAAAAAAAAAAAAAGAACTCCATTTTACCCAAAGACACTGAAGCCACAACAATTTTAGGGCCTACTCTGTGGCCTGAGGCTTTCTGTTGTGTATCTCAATTTTACTATCAGATGTAATTCTCAGCCCATCACACTCTGCAGGACAGGTATTAATAATAAAACATGTTGCACTCAAAGAGGAAGTTAACTTGCCTGCCCCAAATTCATGGCACTATTCGTGAAAAAAGTCTAACACCTCTCTGAGGTCACCACCCAAGGGACTGTAACAGACTGGTCAACATACGAAGGGTGGCACCATAAGGAACTAGGCCTCCTGTACTGATACGAACATGTGGTGCATGTCTGGTCTGTGAACATTAGGTCCACTCAAAGAGGTGTCTGTGTAGAGAGGTGTCAATATAGACAGATGGTCAGTATAAGAAGGTGTCAGTGAGGGGAGGTGGTCAGTGAGGGGAGGTGTCAGTGCAGGGAGGTGGTCAGTGAGGGAGGTGTCAGCTACAGAGGTTGTACTATGCTGTGACACAGAGCCATGGTTATGTGCTGACTTAATACAGGTGATGTTGCTCAGGTGAAAATTCAGGCAAATGAATGACGGTCCTAACTTCAGAAAACACACAAGTTGTTCTTCTGGGTTTAAAAGCCATCGAGAATGAGAGTACGGAGACCACCACTTTGGTAGAGAACCAGGCCTCCCTAATGGAGCCAAAAGAGAAAGGAGAGGTTGAGTCCAGAGATTCCTCGGTGCTGTGAGGAAGGGGACCTGGCCGTCCCATCCTGCCCTCCCTCCTGGCCATGTGGGGACTCAGGCTCCTCATGGAAAGCAGCAAACCCCTCTGGGCACCGAGCCTGTATATCTGGAGCTGCCAGCTGTCCCTTGGATATTCACTAAGACTTGTGGGTTTAACAGAGTGTCTTTCTTACTAACCTTGTTCAGATGTAGAAATCCACGAGGGAATAAGAAAAGATAAACATTGCATTAACAGTCAAAAGCACTTTTTTAGTAATCACCTCTTTCAGTAAAACATCCTAAAACCAGCCATAAACTAAGAAGCAGAAAAGGCAATTTCCATCTCTAAGTGCTTTCAATTTTTGGTAACAGGTTTTAATTGCACATTAATTGTTGCTGAATTATAATGAAGACTGGTTGTAAAATAGCCCATTACACTCAGATTAATACCAAATGAGCCTGCTGTGGTTTGGATTATCGTGGAAAGGAACAAGGACTCAGGGCTATCAGCCACAGTTTGCAGGGCTGAGTGGATTGTGCTGAGAGGCGAATGCCTCTGTGTTTAAAACCAAACCCCCGTTGGAGCAGAGTATCATTTAGCTGTGGAAGAGCCTCAGTTGCATGTTGCATTTTAGTTTATTATTAAACTGGGGAAGTTTTTCCTGCCAGAGTCTCCAGGTGTGGAGCATAACGCTGGCTTCCGATCTGCACATTTACAGAACAGTAGTGTCGGCTGAAGATGTTCCCAGGAGCCCTATTAATGCATTCATTATCTGCGATGTAAGAAATAACCCAAAGGCGTATATTCCACATTATCCCCTATTATTCCACGTTACAATCACTAGCTTGAACATTTTCTCCTGTCCTGGTAGTTGATTATATCTCCGTCTTCTTCCTCCCCTGTCCCTCCCCACGTTCCTTACGCTTGTCCTTGTGTCCCTGTAAGTGACAAAGACAACCATGACCTGGGGGCCCAGCAGGAGGGATTTAGAGGAGGGGCTTCCTCCATGAAATTTATTCAGAGCTCTCAAGGTTCAGCCTCTTTATGGGCTGAATCAGGTCCACGCTGGAGCACCCTCCTGCCTCAACATGTGACCGTATTTGGAGGCAGGAGGTAATTTAAAGAGGTAATTAAGGTTAAACAAGGTCATCCAGGCGGTCAGGACAAGTGGATGCCACCTGGGATGAGGCTGTAAAATGCTCTCCGGAGGACAGGCATTAAGAATGTTTGATTCTGTTTCACAGAATCGAATTATATTTAAGGAAATACAATGATTATATTTAATCACATAATCCACTATGAGTTTCTGTATATGTAGGTCACTAGGAAAGTTTTGAGGCAGACTGTGATAGGATCCAGTATTTCATTTCTAAGACACTGTGGACAGCGTCCCTTCCTGATTCACCCGTCTAAGTTTCAACTTGCTTAGTGTTACCAGGAGGCCTTCATGTGTTTCTGTCTCACGGAATTTGTGCTTCTTGATTTTGTATCTCAAAAGTTTCATAATCCCCCATGTAAGAAGAGAAAACTCAAAACCAGATGAGCAAGAGGGGAGACGGTGTGAGGACAGAGAGGGGAGAGAGCCCAGAAAGCCCAAGGACAGAGGTCTGGGAAGGAACCTCGGCCTGGACCTTTCAGCCTCCAGAACTGTGAGAAAGGGCATCTTGGTTGCTCAAGCCACATGGTCTGTGACATTTTGTTATATATGGCAGCCCCAGAAAACTGACAGAAAAAAAATCATGTAACAAAGTAAAAGGACACTCCAGCTGTGAGAATGAAAGAGAAAGAGAAAGTAAAACACCAACCCACCCAGGTGACAAGGAAGTGGCCAAGGCACCTTCCTGTTTCTCTGGCGCCTAAAGGCATCACACCCGCACTGTGCAAGGTGGAAACTCCCACAGCAAAGATCCCCAGGAATCAGAGGCTGCTATGTCCTTAGAGCCCCCAAGACCCCTATTTATCCAGAGACACCCCTCCCCCCAGGAGACCTTGCTGTGCACACCACACAGTTCTGGCTCTACCAATTTATCCCAGAGACCAGGAGTTTTGCCGTTTAGTTCCTGGAACTGGGTGCACAGCGTCCCGTGGAACCATAACCTACCTTGCCAAAACTTCCTTTCCCCAGCATTTTGTGCAAGATAAAATCCTCGATTTTCAGTTTCATATGGAGAGCTGGTCTTTCCGCTTTCAGTTCTGGTGCAGGATCCTGGCATGTTTTATCTGCCTCCTCTGCGGGAGACTCCCAGGAAATTCCCTGAGGCTCTGAAAATGGGAAGCAAGTGGTTAGAAATGAACCCTGAGTCATGGAGGGTTGTTCACTTTTTCCTTCCCTTCCCATTCTGGGGGGAGTTGGGAGAGGCAGCGTCAACCCCTCTCTCTCCTGTCTGCACGCCTGGCATCTGGGGTATGGACGGTGTCCTCTGACCCAGCAGACCAGGGATTCGTTCAACTTGAAGAGACACATTCAAGTCAGCAGAAGACCATACGTGCAAAATGCACAAGCACTTTTAGTATTGTCAAATCATGAAGAAGGGACTTCACCCAAATTTGAGAAAACATGATTTTCAATTGTTTGCTCAGAGGCACAGTGGCATCAATTTCTACAAATTACAGCGTGAAGGAAGAGGAAACAAAATCTATCGGATTATTAAAGACCCAAAGTGCGCCAGTCATCCCAGATTCGAGACACTGCTGCTCAGACCATCTCTGAGACGTGGTCTACTCCACCGCCCGGAGACCCAGCCCTTCCTAAATCCGACCCAAACCCTGTGTTTTGCTTTTGTCTGACTCCTGAAGAGTCTTTTTGGAATCTCCCCTGGCTTATAACATTACTTTTATTTTTTTCAATCCCTAGGTTTACCCTTTGAATTCTCCCTTATGTCCAAGAGAAATACACATTTTATGATATTTGAGGTAACTATTCAGGTCCTAGAATCTTGTGGTCTCACCCGCTTGTGAACTAGTTCCAAACGGTAGGCCAGATATACTTCCACAATGCCACAAATGTCAGGGGCTTTGAACTCTGCTAATTCTCCTCTTTTATACCCTTAAATTTCTTTAAAAAGTCTTAAAGGTACAGAACAAGAATGTCCTCTGTAGTACTTTCACCATTGAGGTTTAAGATAGACTTCTGAGAAATGGTTTAAAGTTGATGGGAAGTAACACTTTGAAACCTAACAGTGTTGGGGTAGTACTTGTCTGGGAGACCTTCTGGGAATACTGGGTGCTGTAGGATTTAAAAACATCCCTAGAAAATATTGGCAGGTGTTTCCTCCAGACATATCCCATTTCCCTTACAAAGGAGCCGAACGAGGTGTAGTGGATTCTCTCCTGAGAAGCAGGAGTCTCTTAGCTGGTGGCTGGGACTGTAATCTTTAGCAGATTGTCTATCAGATGAGGAAAATTGAGAACCTGAATGCAGAGGACCCAGGCTAAGGTTCCTTAGGATTAATTACTGACACTGATTCAGCCATGGACCAGGTCACTTACCTTTCTTTTCTGGTGTTGGTAAGTATGGCGGCCTTGGTTCACTGTTGATGGAGCTCGGGAGACCAATTTCAACGGGACCTTCTCTGAAGATTTGTTCAGTGTCTCTTAAGCAGCGAGCCTAGGTGATGAGCAGAGAGTCACACCAGCCATCTCCCTGCTGTCAGCTCAGCCTGCTGTCCGTAGGGACAGAAGCCATCTAAATGCCTGGGATCACCAAAGCTCTTCTTTCTCTCAACATGCTTTAAGAATCCCGTGTTTCGGGAGAGTCTTTCCATTGTATTTTGTGCATCAGCAGAATGTGCTCTCCTCCCTCACACTTTCATGGGGGCTGGCTTGATTCCCCCATGCTACTCACACCATAAATCACCAGACAGCCAATGAATGGCAAAATAGCTGCACAGGCAGTGCCAAGGCTTAAAGAGGGTTTTTCTTGGATATGGGAATTCAACCAAGGCCAGAGTAAACAATGGCAAGGAAAAGGAGCCCTCGACTAAGTGTTCTATGAGGTTGGGGTGATTCTAGCACATAAATGCCCCCCCCAGGCTAATAAATCCCTACAAAGTCAGCAATGAACCCTCAATAATTTGTTTCTGCCCCGATCATTCCACAAGTAAGTGAAGATTTTATAAAAATACGCACAGTATAAATGTGTTAAATAAATAAGTAAACATCTTCAAGGCCAGGGGAGGAGGTAAGGAACCTGCAGATGAAGGTCAATGCCAAGGCCAGTGCCCAGAAACGCACTCCCTGTTTCCCACAAGGCAGCTGCACAAGGACCCAGGTGGTGCTGGACGGCTGAAAAGGTGAGAGTATGCCCACCTCACACGCTCCCACCTGCTGGGTGCTCTCAATCATTGCCAGCGCCTCGGCCATCAGCTTCTGGTTTATGCCACAAAGGTTGGCCACCTTCGTCTGGCATCTGTGGTGTACGTTCATGCCACATGCTGAAATGGAGAGAGCAGGACAGTTAGCCAGCGCTGGGGACCCACCAAGGCTGGGATGGACAGAGCCCCGTCTGCAGGGAGGGATGCCCATGGTTGCCCATGTGCTTAGGCTCTGCCAGGGCTGGGAGGAGGAAGGTGATGTTGGGTTTCCCTGGTGGCAGTGCCAGGGCGGGAGGGAAGGCTACTTCCTCCCACCTTAGGCTGGGCCTGAGTGTCCCGTTCTTGCCTCAGCTGCTGGGTGCAGCTTCTCCCCCCTCCAGGTGGAGGCTCAGCCTGTAGAGGGGAGTTGAGGTGTGTGTGTGTTGGTGGGGGTGGGGCTGGGAATGAGACCTAGAGCTCCCCTTCAGGAGAGTTGAGCTAATAAACCAGAAGACTTGACTGCTGGCCGTGAAGGGGGCCTAAGAGGCTGCATAGCTCTGAGATCGGGAGTGGGAGCACAGGTTAGTTGGGTGTCCCACAAATGGGACTGACAGGGTGTTGGGGCAAGGGTGGGGGGAGATCCAATGGACTTCTGGTCACTCATAGGAAATTTAGAAATTTTATTTATTTTATAGTTGTCAAATTAATTTGAGGATACCAAGGGGAAATCCCTTCTTTGGAAGAAGGAATAACAGAGGAGGGTGGGCATAGTGAAGCCTTGGCACCCTTTTACTCCTCCGCTTTCTCTCCGGGCACAGTAGGGTGGTTTCCTAAGTCAACAGTGGAGCTAGGCAGCCACACCGGTTGTCCAGAGCGTGAGGACAGGACTGCAGCAGAAGCGCCTCTTTCTCCTCCTGTTCTTGACCCCTGCCCACCTCTGCTTCTCTCCTTTCCCCCCCTGCTCAGCGCACTCCATCTGATCCTCCCCAAGGTCCACAATCTTCCTGGTCCACGGGCACCTCGCGCCCTTCTGAGAGCTGTTCAGGTAGCACTGCACCACCTAGTTCACCAGGCGCCCTTCTGAGAGCTGTTCAGGTAGCACTGCACCACCTCCTGCGGCGAGCGCCAGGCCCAGGTGCAGGGAGTTGGCAGTGACGGTTTCTCCTAGACGGGCGCCGTGCACTGTGGCTTGAGGATGCCAGTAGCTCCCGCGGCCCGGCTGAACGTGAGCCCCTTAACCTCTCCATCGGTCTCTCCAGGATGATTATTGCAGTGTCCATTTGTGGCAGGCAGATGGGCTGACATATTATCTGGAGTGTCTTTACCCCTCAACAGCTTTCCTTCCAGGTCCCCACTCCCATCCCTGCACCTTTGCCCAGACTATTTCTTGCCCAAAGATGAACCCTTCTCTCAGGATCCAACTTGCCTGGGGACGAGGGGAGCGAGAACTAGGGGAGAGACCACAGGTGGGAGGGCCTCCTCACCTCTCTGCACTTTGGAGAAGAGTGAGATTTTGTGGACCCAGGGGAAAGGGACGCTCTTTCCTGGCTGGCTGTGCCAGGAGAGGCTGTGGCAGAGCATACCTGGGGAGACGGGGCAGGCACAGGGACCCCAGCTTTAACAAAAATCTGCGTGCTGCAGAAACAGAAGTCATGGGCTTCACCTGTGGGGGCACAGGTGACGATACCAATGGCATCTGGTATTAGAGACCATCCCTCAGTTTTCTCCCACCCACCGGCCTCCCCAACTCTTGTGGACTCATAGGGAGGGTAGGTGGCCCCAACAATTATTAGATTGAGTCCTGATTGAGTCTCAGGCTATAAAGAAAGTGATATTTCTTGCACATCTACGACCTAGTTACAGAAAGTAGCTGGGAGAAAAGGAACCAAAATTTTCTTTCATCTTTATAAGTCGCATGAGGTGTTTCTCTTAATTTTGCTAAAGAAACCAAAAGAGGAGTGGGAAATACTTGAGCACTGGTCGCGGCTCCCACAGCACGTGGGCACTGTGTGACACCGGGACGGTCACGTGCCTTCCATGGGCTTCAAATTTGGGCTCCCCGGCACTGAACTAATGATCTACACAGCCTTCCAGCTCAGCCATGCTGGGCGAGTACCCTGCCTCAAGCATCCCAAACACAGTTTCTGTGACCCCGGGAGCCTCTTGGATTGAGGCATGTGTGCCTGTGCAAAGACCACGATTACATCAGGCTGTTCATTTTAGAAAATCCAAATTTTGCTTATGAAACATTACCATTAAGATTGAAAAAATAAATCCAATAGAGATTTCCATACTCCAGCTGACAGAACTCTAATCTCACATACTACCTGCTTCTGCAAAACTCTGTAAGTGGGGGTTGTGCTAATGGAATTAGGCAGTCGGCACCATAATATCACGAGGCTTTAATCTCTTCTGCAAATTTTTGTGCAAAGAGCAGAGAATGGTGATTGCCATCGGGCAGGTGCTCAGCAAACACGACTTGTCTTTCATCTCCATCACTGGTTGACGGATAGAGTCGAATATTTAAATGAAACTTCAGCAGCCCTCACCTATAGTTTTCACTGGCTCCCTCCTCCTCGGAGAGTTCACAAAAACAAAATAAAGGCAGCGTTTTCCATGTAGATAACTATCAACTCTTACTAGATTCGGTGTAGATGCACAGATTCAGCCACAAAAATCTATCTGAAGAGAAGTCTTTTATGTCTATTTAAAGTCTTTAACGCAGGGAACCTGTTTTGCTCCGTAGTGCTCTGAATTCTGAGCCATTACTGGGATGCAATACAGGACTTGCTAAGTGGGGGTCAGGTTTTCACCTGGGTGGTCCCAGCTCCGTTTTCCTGTGTGTGGTCGCTGCAGTGCACACCGTGAGGGAAGGATTCTGTACATCAGGCCTGGGATTTTACTTTGCTTCCTAAAATTGCTGCCTGAACCACGTTTATCTCTGAATCACAGGGTCACGAAGAAAGGCCATGTCCTTTCTACAAGGTTGCTACAGAAGTCTTTGCTACTAACCTATCAGGCGGCAACTTGATCTCTGTGAGTGGAAACAGTCCCCCTTGGTGACTATTTTCATAGGAATTATCATGGGAAGAGGAAAGAGACAGGGTAAGACTATAGGAGGCCCCTCTTACTAAGGAAGGAAGACCGAAGAGCCAGGCAAAGGGGGGAAGGAGCTGGAGGAGAGGTGAGAAAGGTCGGGAAGGCTCCTGGAGGGAGCAGAGCTGAGGAGGGAAAGTGCAGGGGGGAGGAGGAGGGGGAAAGAGGGGAGGTGGGGTATCACAAGAAGAGAGGGAGGGGTGCTTGAAAGGAGGTGGTGGGAGAGGACAGAATGGGAAGGAGAGTGTTGGAGGAAGGGATGGAATAGTGCAGGCAGGTGAGACAGGAAACAATGCCAGGAACCCCTGGGAAGTTCTAGGTTCCCGGGATGGAACCCCTGACCTCCCCCAGAGAACCAGCTGGTGAACATTGCATTATTCACGTTTCTGGTTGTGCAGAGAGAACACTGGGGTGTTAGGTTTTGCCTGTGCACCCTCAGTCCTCTGCCTACTCCCATCTTCTTGAACAGGTGCATGGACAAAGGTGTGTCTGTGGGTCCTCGGGGACCCCAGGAGATTCTCAAGGCTGATGCCGACCCCCTGTGATGTTCACTTTGGGTTGTGACTTGGAAACCTCACCTCCTCCTGCCTCCACAAGGGGGCTCCACCGCACGCGGGAACATTACTAGTGTGACGACTGAATGGGCAAGGTGCTTGTCCCTGACTCCCAGTCGCCTCCAGCCCTTAAGTGAGAAGACATATTCCCAGTGGCATGAATTAAAATAGGGTTGCCAAGGAAAAACATCGAGTGGCCCTCTACTTAACAGTTCATCAGGAGAAAGGTGCATGCATGGGTGGGGGCCCTCCCTCTGTGACTGGATCGTGCACCCCAAGCCGCAGTGATCTGTCACTTTCTCGAGGATTTTCTCCCTCCCTGCCCTCTAGTTCTGCATCTCCAGCTCTTGTCTTAGCAACCAGAGTTCTGGAGCAAGATGGTCTTTTCGTGCTTCCTTTTCTCTCCATGGGTTTGAATGACTGACTTTCAGGCTCACATTGCAGAACTTGTCTGTGCAGGACCAGGCACCGGCCACATGGATGTGCTGGGCTTGCTCCTTGAGGAGAGGACAGCAGGAATCTTGCCATCTGGTGCAAAGGGGCTGCCAGGGTGTTGTATGGCTAGACCTACTCAAACCTGGAAGGGGCTGCCCAGAACCCACCAGGGAATCAGTGGGTTGGGTCAGAGTGAAGTGGGATCTTGGCAGTGAGGCCAGTCAAAGGAGATTATATATATATATACTGCCTTCATCTCTCCCCAGGGCCACAGGATGACACAAGGCACCATGGCCAGGAGCCTTGGCCTTGAACTTGAACTATTGTGTGCTTTGCTGCAATGCAAAGATGAAGGCGTTAGCAGGGTAGAAGGAGAACGATACGGCAACATGTGGTCCCAGGAAGATGGCATTCACCCTTGCGGCTTCTCTGGGATAGGTGTGGAAATTGTGCCTTACGCCCTCCCTCTTGCTCCCCAGAAAGTGGCCCTGAGCAGCTCTGGGGCTGCACTCATCGCCTGCCGGACTCACCATCACACTTGAGGCCCTGCCGTGCCAGCCCCCACAGCAGGGTCCCACAGTGCTCGCAGAAGGTTGGGCTCTTGTAGTTGTAGACTTTGAATCTGTGCGGCATGTCGATTTTGAATCTCTCCTTGTGGAACTGAAAGAAAGGCAAATGGGGAGACTGGTGACCATGACGAAGGCATTGATTCAACGGCCTTCACTGGTCAAGCCTGACAGCCCTGTGCGATTGCAGGTGAGGGGCCAGCGCCCTGCGGACAGCTGATGTCCAGGCTCTCAGGGACTGGGAGGTGGGTGGTTCATTTAGATGGGAGCAGAGCTACACTGCTCCCATGTAAATAAATGCAGCTTTCCTTTCTGCTCTAATATAAATACTTCCTTTTCTCTTTCAGTCCTGAGCTTGTGCTTTTAACTTTCTGAAGATGTAACAAAAAGCCTCCTCTAAAGGAACCGTCTCTGTGGACTTGCCGGTGGGAGACCCTGTAAGTGGAGGAATCTTCACACCTATTACTCATGAACAGAGGCGGGAAGAGCAGCCCAGCAACACTTCCCACCAGGTGCAATAGACAGATGTGTCACGTGCGTCATCTCCCACATGAGCCTGTGGTTTTCAAAACACCCCTTTGGGAGCAGCTTCTATCACTCTTCTTGTTTGACAGATGAGGACAGGGAGCTCAGAGGGGGTGTCACACAGGCAGGAACCTGGACTAGCTGTGAGCTTGGCAGTCAGAGTAAGAGCCTTTCCATTCTCTTTTCTGTCTCAAAATAAATGTAAAAGCTTGAAGGCATGGGGAGAGGTGAGTGAGAGAGGGATGCCAATGGTAGATATATTGGAAGATTTCTTTTTTTTCAGTTTTCCAGAGTTTAAAATCAAACTTCTCCAATGAACAACGAAAAACTCGGCTAGAGAGATTCCTGGTAAGAATGCCGGTATCTTACTTGTGGAAGATAAAATATTTAATTCTCTTAAGACTTACAATCTCTGCAGAAATTTCTAATGAAACACTTCCCTTAGGAAGGAGCGCAGCAAAGAGGCTTCCTTGCTAACCACCTGTGGGTGGGGCGGGGGGGGGCTGGTCTGCCCTGGCTGTACAGACGTGTTTGAAAGTTGCTCAGCATCTGCTCTAGACATTTCCAACCAAGAAAAAACTCTTATCAGCAACCATCCCACCCTCTCTCTTCCCGTTAAAATTGATGTTGCGGGGCTGGGCGTGGTGCACTCTGGGAGGCTCAGGTGGGTAGATTGCTTTAGCTCAGGAGTTCAAGACCAGCCTGAGCAAGAGTGAGACCCGGTCTGTACTAAAAATAGAAGGAAAAAAAAACCCAGCTGGGTGTTGTGGCTGGCATCTGTAGTCCCAGGTACTTGGGAGGCTGAGGCAAGAGGATTGCTTGAGCCGAGAAGTTTGAAGTTGCTGTGAGGTATGATGCCAGTCTACCCAGGGTGACAGCTTGAGGCTCTGTCTCCAAACTGCCCCCTCCAAAACAAACAAACAAACAAAAAAACTGATGGTGCACCCATCTGTCCATCAAAAAAGTGTGTATTAGGTACTTGAGAAACGGCCATCAAATGGAGGAGAAAAGTGTGGGAGACGGAAGTCAAAGTATTTACTTGTGCTAGGCTGTCCAGCTTGTTAGATCAGGCTCACTTTTCCACAGGATAAAATCTAACTTGCTTTCAGACTATGCCGCCTGGTTCATTCTGAGAACTAGTCACTTCTCAGCATCAGAATCGTGCCCCTGTTTCCACCTCCTCCTCACCATGTACACACCCTGTCTCTGTTTTGTAGAATCATTTGCCTTTATCTCCTCTCCGACTGTCACTTCTAGCTATTGATGCCACAAGGGAGTCACAACTGTACCTCCTGGCCACTTCCTATTGCGTTTTTCTGGACAGGGTAGAGTCATTAAAATTCTTATGGTGCTTTGCCTACTCACCTTCTGCCTTTGGCAACTCAGTGACAATCATCACTGAGGAGGAGAGATTTGGGGGGAAGACCAGTGATCTTTGATTAAGTGTCAGGGTTCCAGTTCAGGCATTATTAAACAGGATTAGTGGGCTATAAAATTTAATATGAGGATAAAATCATCGCACGTCAGACACAGAGAGCCATCTCAACACGTACCATGGTTTCTCGGCTGTTCACAGCTGATCCCGTGCACTTGGCTATGACTTTATCGATACACTTCTTGTGAATTGCTGCATTACATTCTGGAAAGAAATAGTCACAGCGTAAGATTTCCAGACATTAACAAACAACTAAATAACTAAAGGAAAAGAATGACGATGATGCATCCTTTTACTTACGTCGGCACTGGTAGCCCTGTTTGTTCAGACCCCTGAAATAAATAAAGCACAGGACTGGTTTTATTTGGATATCTCATGTCAAAATCAGCACCAAAAACGTTTAAGAGGCAAAGGAGACCCAAGAGCTTCCCAGGATCACAAAGCGTTTTCTGATGTGTGGCCCTGGTGTATCGTTTGCTAAGAGGGTTCTTGTGCCTTTTTTTTTTTTTTTTTAATTTTAGCTGCTTTGTTAAAGGTTTGATAATTAAATGGATGAAGAACACCCGGTTTCCTTTTCCCTTCTGTATTTTCTAAACACACAGAGAGAAGTTAAAATGCATGGCTAGAAACGCAGCCTGGGGCTTCTGGGAGTGAATTTCCATGTGCTAGACTTGAACATTCATTGCCTCACTGAGCTCCTCACGGATGAACAAAGACATCTGTGGCTCACGCTAGTCCCTTTTTCTGAGTGTCTGAGAATATTTGCAACTGCCGAAGTCTCAAGTTTAAGACCGATTTCTGCGCGGCATTCATTATTAGAAAGGAGCTTTAAGTAATTAGATGAAAACAAGTTGATGAAAATCCACCAAGAATCTAAGTGGCCTTTGGATACCCTGGGTAGGCAGGAGCTGCCTGCTGACAGCTTCCCCAGTGGTCCAGAGTGGAGAGCGTACTTCATTAGTCGAGGGCGCTGAGAAGCAGAATCGGGAGTCATTTCAAGGTCCCTCTCTATCACAGCTGTGCTATGTGGTTCCTGAGGCTTACGCTGATGTCTGCTGGATGGCTGTTAAGGCACCCAGGAGCCTCATATGCATTTAATCCATTAGCTGCAATGGGAAAGCGCTGTCTGTTGCAAACAATTGCACCAGTATGGTTGTGCTGTCAGGCAGAGGAAGTTTAGACCATAAAACTGTAGACCAGGCATATAATAAAGATGCCTTCCTCGAGTGTTTCTCCCTGCTCACCTCTCCCTCCGCCCCCCACCCCACTACTCCCCCCCATCCCCAGCGACCTCCCGTTAGTAAGTCAGAAACTAAAACTAAAGTCCTTTGAGCTTCTTTCCAGATTGGACCTGGCTTCCTGGCTGTGCAGGAATCACGCCCTGAAACCTTTACTGGATCACACCCTTTGAACCTTCAGCCCAGGCCATGCCACGTCAACAACTCTCACTTAGCCCTGATCCCGGAGCCTTTCCCCGCTCTGCGGTGGGGGGTGCCAGGCCTAGTGGGTTAAGAGCATGCAAGAAAATGCACATCCTGGAGCTGGGAGTGAAACGCCAAGTTACTGTACCAGACAAACTCATGGCAGACTGAGCAGAACGTGGGCTGTGGGAAGAAGGTGGCGGAGAACTCGTGGCATTTGACATGGTGGACTTTGGCCTGCTTGATGGCTCCCCGGCGGTGACGCAGGGCAAAGAACCCTTCTGCTTCAAACTCACTCATGTCCTTTGTGTCTGCAGGAAGATGAGAGGGGTCAAAGTGAAGCTCTGCACTGTGGCTGTTCAGCCAGGTAAGGAACAGAGAGGGCTGAGCTCTGCCTGCACCAGTGACATTCCCAGAACTTACTCAGGTGGGTCTGACACTGGGCTTCTCTCTGCCCTTGTATGATACTGAGTTATCATGGAGTGTATGAGTGGAGGTGAAAACAGTGAAGTTAGACTGCCGGTTCAGTCCTTTGCTTCTCTATGACTGGGCTGAATTTTCCTCTTTCGGTTTTTAAAACCAGAAATCAGAATTCTGAAGGTACTCATCAACCTCTCTTCATCACCATCAGTGATGAGTCAGCCAGAAAAGGCAGGAAGTGGCCAATGCTTTGCTGTCTGTGATTCTAGAGAATCCTGTGTTTACTGAAAACAACTTGGGACCACCATCTCTGAGGTGCCAGGATGCTGTTCATCTGGTTGTTTGTAGAAGGGAGCTGGCCAGACGTTTGTGTGAGAGCAAAAGAACTTTGGGAAGTCATTTGAGTCCTAGTTGCTGATGTCCACAGTGACCAGACATGTCAACTGCAGACTATACTCACCAATTTGGAAAGAGTTGGCTGGTAATGGAGCACTGCGACTTTTCTAGTGTCTAGTAATTCTGTGCATTTCCTAGTCATCTACTCACACCATCCAATTCACCTCTATTCAGTTTACTCTGAGCTCGTGAAGACTGGTGAAGCTTCTCTGGGTAGTCACTGCCCACTGTGCCCTATACCCAGGTGACATCCTTCCAAAAGGCTGAAAGGCTGTGAGATGAGCAACTTATGATAATATCCGTGATGCCCTCGCTGCAGTCTGGGTCCCCCCAAATGGAAGACAGTCATGTTCTACAGTGATGAGCCCTCCAGCATGTGACAGAAAATTATATGTGAAACAGTAAAGAAATACAAACAAGAATCACTAAAATAAGAACAATAAATACATAGATACAAATAAAATAAAGATAATGAATTTAACTCCTAAAATTATAATTTTTATAATAGCTTGAATTATTTTTTCTATATGTTTATTTTTACAAATATAAAAATTGAGGTTTAGAGCGAATAAGGGGCTTATGATATTTTACAAATACAATGAATTAACAAGATTGAACCTAAATTATTTCTGTTCTGGCTAAGCAGCTCAGTAGTCTAAAAGGGCACTTGGGGCAAACACTCCCTTCCAAGGCCCCTTATTTCTCATTCCCTCATGGTGTCCAGGCCAGGAACGTGCTAGGCAGACAAAAGTCATCCTCTTAATGTCCCAGGATGGATCTGGTTTATGGCAACCCCCAACCCCCAGATAAACAGCATCCCCAGTAACCCTGTACACAGTTCTGCAGACGCAGTACTTTGCCTGACACTTTAAAGCTGGGTAATTTAGGTCTTTTTACTCAGCAGTTAGGCTGAAAATAAGATAGGCTTGGTTAGTGAGGGGTTAAACTGAGGGTCATAGGTTGATCCCCTTCTTCCACAGTTCCGGTGTGGAGATCTATTTACAACCTGTGACTGTGTACTAGGGCACTTGTTTATAACATGTGACTCATTTCTATTTTGGTCCAGGTGAAATAAATTTAAGTGTAAAAATACTTTTGAATTTTGGGAATGGACGTGAATTATTCTGGGAACCCCTATTGTGTCATCGTGACACACACACACATGGATGTCTGGAAAGTATCCAGCCGTGCACTATGATAAACAGTATTAATGTGGCTGGATACTTTCTGGATGGCCTTCACATATGCATACATATATAAATAATACATAACATAAATGTCTAATAAATAATGATAATGGAATAGTTTAATCAGTATTTATGTGGTTTAGATCAAATTCTCCTCTAATTGCTTAATCTGCACCCCTTCTGCAACCTGGACTTAACGTTCTCTGAGCAGAACTCACGTTCTGCTTTTCTGAATCCTTCGGAAGACTTTTTTCTATATAACAATAGACGTTATTAAAATAAAACATCATCTGTGCCCTTCTGCTTGACATCAACAACAAACTTTGTAGTTAGGCTATTACATAAAATTCGTTGTTAATAATTAGATTTTGGGGGGTGGTGCCCGTAGCTCGGTGGGTAGGGTGCCGGCCACATACACCCAGGCTGGTGGGTTTGAATCCAGCCTAGGCCAGCTAAACAACGACACCTTCAACAAAAAAATAGCCGGGCGTTGTGGCAGGCGCCTGTAGTCCCAGGTACTTGGGAGGCTGAGGCAAGAGAATCACTTAAGTCCAAGAGTTTGAGGTTGCTGTGAGCGGTGACACTACGGTACTCTACTGAGGGCGACATAGTGAGACTCTGTCTCAAAAAAAAAAAAAAAAAGATTCTGGGGATATATAAAAATTTATAGATGGAGTCTCAATTTAGGTCTAGATATAAAAATGTAGTATATATTACAAATATTTAGTCTTTTAAAAAAGCACTGGGTAATTATGGCTGGTGAAATAGCACTGTTTTTGCCCTACCGAATTCGCTTCATTCTAACAGAAAATTTAAGTTTTGTAGTAATTGATAGAATACCCACCAAATTGTTTTTCAAAGCAGGTGTCTTAAAATCATTTACTGAAAATACTTGCGTTCTGGTGGAGACCTATTTCTCAGTGTAAATTGTTACATTGGGTCCTGCTTTCAGCTAGTGGGAAAAGAATTTAAATTTAAATCTCTTATTTAAGGAGCTATACGTTATTGGTTTTGTTATTTAGGCCTGTGCTTTTGTTTTCTATGCAAATCTGGTGGTTCAGATGCCCTGCAAACTCATTTAGCCAATTCCAAAACAGCATCATTATATGTACTTTATGTCTGCAACCTCCGAGAGAGAGAAAGAAGAAAAGCTGAGAGTACGTTTTCCCTTCCCAGGAATTGTTTTTTTTTCTTTTTAAAAAAACTTTATTATGGGAACTTTCAAATGTACACCAAAGTTAAACACATACTGTAATCTGTGTCTACATTTACATCATCCGGCTTCAACAACAATAAATCCATGGCCACTCTCTCCCCTTAGGCCTTGCTCCCTCCCTCCACCCCACGCCAATGGATTATCCTGAAAAAAATTCATGGTATTATTGTATCTGGAAATATTTTAGCAAGTATCTGTAAATGATTAGAACTCCTTTAAAAAATAACCACAATATTACTGTCACATGTAAGTTGATATCCGTGTCTCACTATCATCGATACCTGGTGAGTGTCCCAGCTTTCCCTAAATTGTTTTTTCCCAATGTATTTATTTAAATGTGGACCAAGAGGAATTATATGTGTTAAGCAAAAATCCAGACAGCACCCCAAATCTCTAACCTAAAACTCGCTTCTTGGCAGCAAAACTTAGGTTGAAAAATGAAAACGGTTTTCCATCAGTAAGTTCCCATGTCCATGCTAAAGTTCAGGATTCTGTGAGCAGAGGCATTTGATTCACATAAACAGCCCTGGTAGCTTGTTGCAGGTGACACTGTGTTGGGAAATTAACCTTTTGTGGCCAAAATTTGAATGGGACATGGAAGCAAAGCTCCTTAGCAATGCAATTTTTTTTCATGCTTCTTTGTTCCAGAAAGAATTTGTAGTGACTAACCTTAAGTGTTAGCATTTTTTGCCACTAATTTTATGGAAAATATTTACCTGTAGCTTACTTATTTTGCATTTTACTGATGCATTTACTGATGTGCTTGTCACAGCACATCACTTAAACACAGACAATGTGCACACACATCATGACACACAAATGTCTTTCGTCTTTATATTACAGTCCCAAACTGATATAAGGACAGTTGGTAAAAGTGATATGGGCATACAAATTCACCCCACCTAAAAAAGGAAACCTGTCATGGTGTTATGTTTCTGTGTTTAACTGGCCACATCGTGTGTTTTCAGTTCATGCCTGAGCATGGCTAGGAATTTTAAGGACATTTTCCCTTTTTTCCTAATTATTATCTCTGATCATTACAAAGGTAACGTAGGTTGCATTTGAAAGGCCTTGCCCTCCTCACCCCACACAGGAAGAAGAAATCTCACTTACCACTCATTTCCAGAAAGTATCTTGCGTTCATTAGCATTCGGCCTTGAGGTTTCAGCTCTAACTGGTTGAGAGAAGGAGAGAAACATCAGTCAGAACGTGAAATAAGCCCAGAGTTCCGTGACATAACTGGCCGCTGGGATGGCAGGAGACTTCCAGTTCAGAATACAATCATTGTTCTCTTCCACTGTACTGATGCTCACTGCCACCAGAGCAGTGCACACTCACGGTGACATTTCTTTTATTGAAACACCTGAGCAGTTCACTGATTTTACTTGGACATCAAAATTTATATAGGGAGGAAAGAAAATTCTAACATAGATCACATTTTGTTTTCTTGTTCTGTGGGTTCCTCATCTGAAGAGCTGTCCTAGGGCAGATCTTAATCATGACAAAAGAATCATCGTCACTAGGACTAGCTGCCTTGGGGAAAAGCAGGTGTTCTGGAGGGAAAGGTAAGCCCAAAATAAGCCCGGCTTTCAGGGTGCCTCCAGAGCCCTCACTTCCCTCTCACATGAGGTCAAGTCTGGATTGATCAAGGCCATCAGTGGGGTGGTCTTTTTCTTTCTGGTCTTTTCCCAGATTAATTTTAAGAAAGCACATTTAAAAAAAAAAAAAAAGCAAAGGAAAAATAGAAGCCTGAAAAACCATGAACAATCTGTTGGTTTTTAAAATAAAGCTAAGAAATAAGAAAAAAAAGCCCACAAAGCTTAAAAATGCAAAATGTTTGCTAGTTGGTTAAATGAGGATCTTAATGAACCACACATATGCTCATACGTAAAAAAGCCCAGTGTGCAAAGAGAGTGAAAAGTCCCGGAAGAACAAGATCAGCAGAATGTGGGAATGGAAGACTAGTTGATGAGATTCAAACAGAAACGCAACCTGCATGACAGTGGAGGCCAATTAAGGATTAAAAATAAATAAATAAACCAACCCTAGCTATCCTTTCTTTAATTGAGAGAGAAACATGAATAAAATGATAGGGAGTGGATGACTCTTCTCTTTCTAATAAAATTAGGCAGAAGCCAGAACTATCTAGGAATGGGGGAAACTGGACCAGACTTTGTATCTCTTTCTCCTTGTCCAGCGGAATGCACCGTGCTTCAGGCCGGCCCTGAATTAAACACCTGCGACATCATCCACTGTCCACCCCTTTTCCCACTTGCCTAAACGCCACCACCCCCCTCCCCAGGAGTTTTATTTTTAGGCTCCCCCAGGCTGAACACAGAAGAGCTTAACAGATCTGCTCAACTAAATCACTTACACAGAGCTCAGCATGGGGACTGTTAAAAATCACAAGGAAAGGCATAGAGAGCATTTGCCTTTAAAGATTGCTTTAGTGACTCAGGAAAGATGTATAGACTTGCTTAAAAAGTATTGATCTTTTTCCTTTCCTGAGGTCAAAAATACAAAACTGACAAAACAACTTAGTTTCTAGGCTTAGGTCTGTAACTTGAAAATCTTTGGGGTGGATTTCTTAAAATGTGAGTAACAGAAAATAGGAGGCAGTGAAGCGAGATTCTTTTCTTTGGGTAAATGGCACAAACATTTGAAAACACTTTCTGCATTTTAGATCATGAAAAATCGTGTTTATTTAGATATTTTCTTTCATGTTGTGCCCCAGAAATTTTCATTATAATTTTTTATATTTTCATATTTTACTCTTCCATTGAACATTTATAAATACTTGCTACCCAGGTATAACCTGGATTTTCAAAAAAATTAGTGCGTTAATACAAATTGTGAGTGATGTGCTCCTTGGAACAAAGTAAGCTACGTGGACTCGTGGCTGAGAACAATTCAGAGGGAAGGGCAGAGTCTAAGGAGAAAAGGGCAAACATCAAATGGGTCTTTATTCCATCTTTTCACATTCTAGCATTTTTTATTTTCATTAGAAATATTAATGAAGTTAAATGAAATTGATAGGATTTTGACGTCTCAACGTGTTCTGAGACCATTGGGCTACACTTGTGGTTTCTAAATTGAAAAGTATGAGTTAAAGTTGCCATTTGATAAATCTTAAGTTTTATATACAAATACTGGTACTCTTTCCAAAACTTGAGTGAAAGAAGCTAACTGAGCTAATGAATATCAGTTCCTCCCCCCAAATAAGAGAAATCTGTGATATTTTCAAGCTTACTTTCCCCACTATAAATCAGTAATAGCTGTTCAGTCTGGAGAGACCTTCGCCTTACCTAGGAATCAAGAGGTGTACGTCAGTCTGTTCTACAGCCTACAGTGGTAGGGAGTCTGTCTGCCCAAGGCCGGTGCAATCAGCCCTTCAGGGTGACAGGGTGCGATGAGCCTGTCCCCGGCTAGCATTGTGCCTGCCACGTAACGGCGCCGACAGTTACCCAGATCTCTGTCTTCCCGTTGTTCTTCCTGCACCTCTCAGCCAGCGAGAAGAGCTCCACGGTGGTTTCGGATATGAGGTCTGCATTCTTGCCCTTCACGATGATCTGCATCACCCGCCCCTTGTTGATGTGGGCATCGAAAGTGCTGTCCCAGGGCGGGTACATCGTGGGCTTCTTCTGGATGTACATCTGCCCACTCTCTGGAAACAGAAAGAGAGGTCCTCATTACCTCCCCAGCCAGCCCTGGGGGAGGATTCAATGCATCTGGACAGGGGCTCGTTCCCTCTGCTCTCTGGGGAAGACACATTCTGCTGGGAGGATGAAAGTAACATAGGAACAATCAGAGACCCTATGGGACAGGATGACCCAGTTCTCAGATCCAAACCTTGCAAGACAAGGCACCGAGTCTTACAAGCCCGGTGGAGATCATTTGGACAACAACAGTCTGACAGTGTCTTGGACTGGAAATGCTCTCTTCCTACTCAACTGTTGGGGGCTTTGCTTTGGGTATGAACATCTGAGCAAATGAACTTAAACAAACAAACAAACAAAAAACCCCCCCAAAACTTCTATGCCTTCTGAGATCCTCCTTTGTTAATTTATAAAGGGTCAACTATCTGACCCATTAATTTCACTGATATTGAGTATTAAATAGTCAACATAAAACCACTGTGTGTTCACCTGAAAGTCCTGGTGACATAATTTAAGCTTATAAGGGGTAACCCTCTAAAAATATACTTTAAAGTTTTCCATTTGGCATAAATACAGTAAGGGACAATAACTATTAGAACATAATGGGCCATTATTTCCTTCTCTAATTTTTGAAGGAAGATACGCATACCATGGACACTAAGCAAAAGTTGGTTAGAGAGGTGGAGGTCTTAGCCCAGGGAGCAGCAGAGCAGGCTGCACACCCACAGTTGGAAGGTGGACAGGTGTGAGCCCTGAAATGCTTACTAACAAGGACCCCGGACTGACGGATCAGACGCAGGGAAGCATCTCTGGAAGCCACCAAGTGACTGGGATGGAGGTTACTAATGGAAGCAAGGATCTTTGTGCTGTCTTTTGTCCACACTGGATTTTTCTCTGGTATTTATTCTTTAATCATTTCAGGAGCAGAAAACAGCAGCCATATTCGAGTATGTGTTTCTTATGACAAACAATTCAGAGGTAGATTTAACAATTCAGAGATGTTGATGAAGCAACAGGAAAAAAATCTGCGTAAAGCCAGTAAATAAAGCCTTTCTAACTCCAAGAGCCCCTTCTCTCCAACACGCAAGGCTAAACTAAGCAGGCACTTAGTGTTTGTTAAAAGATTTATTTGGGGGATACACAAGGAATTGAATAAGCTGAAACTTCAAATGTTAGATAAACTTGGCTGGTGCAGGTATAAACCAGGATACCATTAAGGGAGGAATAGGAAGGGGAAGAGTTTTATGACTTGCTTAAACAAATTTGGACTGAAGATCGGGCTTTTTAGAAACCAATGACTATATTAACAATCACGGTAACATTTTAGTTCCACAGACTTGAAGCTTCCCTTCAACTGTAACCGTTTCTTTCAACTGTAACCATTCTGCAGGTGCAGAGAAAAAGGCCAAAAATTTCCAGAGAAAGGGCTAAAATCCCTGCAGCAAGGCATTTTCTTTTCTTTTTTTTACATTCTCATCTACTGGATTTATAATCACTTCAAAAGAACTCAGCGTCCTCTCTGTTCTCATTGAATGTTCTGGTTTTCAAAATCTCACCCACTGAATTGCTGTGGCCTTCTGCTGATTCATCTCGGAAAATGTAGCCTCACGCACCAGAGATGGAAGCACATTTAGATTCTAAAGAAGTAATCCCTAGTGATGATGTTCAGAGAGATTTCTCTGTTTTTCTTTTGAGACAGAGTCTGACTCTGTCACTCTGGGTAGAGTGCTGTGGCTTCATAGTTCACAGCAACTTCAAACTCTTGGGTGCAAGTGATCCTCCTGCCTCAGCCTCCCGAGTAGCTGGGACTATAGGTGCCTGCCACCATGCCCAGCTAATTTTCCTATTTTTAGTAGAGATGGGGTCTCGATCTCACTCAGACTGGTCTTGAACTCCCAAGCTCAAGCAATACATCTGTGTTGGCCTCCCAGAGTGTTGGGATTATGGTCCTTCAGAACACAACCAAAACAAAATCAAAACCAAAAATCTCCAGCTCCCTCAAGCCCCACAGGCTAATCTTTTGGAAAAACAGTTTTCTTCTTTGCTGACAAGGTCTCTTGATCCATAAGGCTGATTAGACCAAGTTCAAAGGAAGGCCAAAAGAAGAAGGAAGAAAAGAAAAGCTCTCCGGAGGCAAATGTCAGTGAGACCTGAGGTATAAAGAGAACTAGATGCAGGAGACCCATTAAGACCCATGAGATTTACAGCTTTGTAAATCTCAGGCATTTTGCACTTCAAAGATATCTATGACATTTGAAAGGTTTGAGGTCCTCAGCAAGTGACATTCTTACTTTTAACTAAAGGGAAAAAACTCTGGGCAGGAGGGAAGTCAAGATGATTCAGAGTCTCCTGGCTTTGATGTCTTCAAAGTACTTGGAAGGATAAAGTCAGCCTCAAAATTATTTTATTGGGGGGGTGCACAAAATAGTGGGATTTTGAACCCCATAATCCAAGTCAGTTTCCCCTTGCATTTGCGAACGTCCCGCCCCCTCCTGGCCTTTTTAGGACGAGCCTGTATGAACAACACACACCTCCGGCCCCAGTGCGCCCTTTACCCCTCACTCTGCCTTTGTTCATGGTGTGGGTCACCTGCCGTGTTATAATTTTGCTTATTGTCTGCCGTCTTCTGCAAGAGAGGACACTGTAAAGGAGGGCACTCTTTCTGGGTTCTTATGGCTTGTTTGGGATTTTTCCTGCTCCCTGTTCTGTCCCTGGCATCCTTACAGTAGGTTCTCCATAAACACTTTTGTGTGAATGGACTGTGACAGCCTCTATAGTCCCCGCAAACCCACATCCCTGGTAGTCATACGTCTCTGCAAAGTGTCTGCGAAAATAAATGTGTGTAGGGAAACGGGAAGAGCTCCAGAGGGTGGGCTGGTCTTGGGATACAAACTCCCTCCCACCTTGCTTTTGGAAAATGCACCTGACTCTTAAAATGCACTGTGGAGGATGGAGGAGGCTGGTGGAGGTGACCACAGACAGGTCCCTGCATAGAGGACTGTCCCAGCAGACCCTTCCGGGGCAACCTCACTCTTCTTCTCACCATGAACTGCATATATTTAAATTTGATGAGACACGATTATGCTGTCACTCACCTAGGGCCTTTGTAAGTGCCAAAGTACGTTTTCTGAAACTTGGATTCTGTTAGCTAGTTACAGAGGCATCACAGCATCCGTGGCAGCTCAGGCAGAGAAGCAGTACGTGCTCCTTGAGCTGATCCTGGGGCTGGGCAGTCTCAGCCTGCCTGGATGATTTCCTGTGACCAGGCTGAGTGGCATAGGTCTCAATCTGCTCTAGCTCACTGGGCTCCTCCTTTCCCGTTAGCTCTCAGAGTTCCCTACACCTGATGTTCCCCTTCCCTTTGTCTGTGTGAAGCAGGACAGCTGTGGCTCACAAGGTCATAGTTCAGGTCTGTCACCACACGAGTGTCCTGGAGGACATACCTGGCTTTTCTACACCCTGGTGTCCTTAACTGCAGGAGTCAATTGAACCAGACGACCTTGAACGCCCTTGCCATGTACAGATCAAGATCCTGCTCCTCCTCCCCTTCGGGGACACCCACTCCCACTCACCTGATTCCACATACTCTTTGACAAGCACAGCGCAGTAGGGGTTAATGGCTTCGCCCTGACAAGCCTGGCAGGACCCACAGTCAAAGTTGGACAGTCCAATTCGAAGGAATGGTGACATGGTGGCTCCCTGGAACATGACAAAAGACAAACGCTATTTGGGGGATGTGCGATACATTATTTTGGGTGCCCCATGTGTACTTAATTAGAGCTTTCTCTCCAACAGCCAGAGCTGCCAAGGGATCAATTATGCCTCTCAAGCAAGGCTGCCGCCTCCCCGTCTGCCCAGGGTATGACTGGACTCACCCAGAACCACAGACTGACTCTCTGAGGAAAGAGGCTTTCTGGAAGTCTGCGTTCAACCTCCTCAGCAAGAACTCGCTGGAGCGTCAACCCCACTCCAATGGATGGAGTTATGCCCAATGAGGCAAAAGTCTCTTAACTTTTTGTTTCTTCTGCATTCAAGCTGGTGTTTGGAAACAACACGTAGTACTGAGAAGATGCGTTTAGAAAGAACGAGTCTATTTTGGTCACACTGGTTAAATATGACACCACAAAATTCTTGTGCTGTCTATTTGTGTGTGGTGGTGGAATTAGCTGGAGGTATTTAGCAGCTGATCCTTGTTCGCTTAGGACAGTTTCAAAAATGTCTCTTTTTTCACAGTTACACACACACACACACACACAAAACCCCAAAACAGAAGCCTTCAGACATTATGAATCACTTAGAAAACACCAAACTGACTCACCGCTACGAAACAGGGCTTTCTCATTTAAGGATAAAGTACTTCTGAAAGGACAAACATTTGATAACTGTGTTTTCCAAGAGGTAAAACTTATTATCACAGGGTCAGCCACAAATCCAGAAATCAGTCTGACTCTTACTCTGCTGCTGCCTTTGTACGCTTCGCCCACTTACCTGAACCAAACACCTTTTTTTTTTTTAAACCAACTATCCCACAAGGTCACATTTATCTGAAACGATCAGCTCATATTCAGTGAAAAAGTTATTTCCTCATTCCCTCTCTCTTCTTGACCAAGTTATCCTCATAAAACGTCCCACGTAAGCCAACGGTAACACAAACCAAGCATTGGCTGTCTTATTAACTTCTGTATAAAGGAAAAAATTATTTGGAATGAGAGGAATCCAGAAGTGTCAGGAACACACAGAAGCATCGGGCCTGTGATGGTTGCTCTAGCAAAATGATGAGAAATCTCTGGCACCCAGGAAGACTGACATTCTTAGGGTATTTGGAGGTCTACAGAGACACAAATGAAGGACTCTTGACAGGTGTTCATTTTATGGATATTAATAAAGTCCTTATTTCCTGCAGAATTGCAGAAATTTATCTAAAGGAGGTGGTCGGGTAAACATCAAGATTTTTCAGGTACCCTTCGTCTCTGAAACACATGCGCTGTCGGGTTGGCAGCTAGATGATTTCCAGATTTATCTTTGGGGGCCCCCTCTACCCTCTGAGTTTGGAATTCTTGGGCAGGAGCTGGACTAACAGCTGAAAGTTCTCCTGGGGGGCCATATGGGTCTTTCAGACAAACTATTTCTCATCAGGAAAAAAATCACCAAGAACCATTCTCACTTACGGAGGAATTTGCCATGTGTGGATGTGGAAGCTTCCCCAATACAGGAAAGGTGAGTAACTAGCTCAGAGTGAGTCTGGAGGCATCGCACAGGCTGAACCAAACCACGCTGAGCTTTCCCCACATTACTCTGTTTCCAGGTTGGGTTCCCAAGGAGGCCACAGATAGATGGCACTTCCAAGGTTCCCAGGGTTTCCATAATAGCATGGAAGAGAGTGGCCCCCAAACCCTTGTTCCTCCCGGAAGGCCTTGCCAGGCGGCGGTTATTTTTTATTTAACAAGCAATGCAGGTTCCATGGCCATTTCCCTGATTTACTTGCGCTATTCCCTTTTACAGCATTTTGAAAATTTCCCCAGGACATGCATCTGTTTGACAACCCTGTCGGTGTCCCTGTTTCTAAAGATCTGGCCACAGTGGCATGATCTGACATGCATCTGACATCAACAGCACAGAACTGGCCAGCTTCACATGAGCTCAATAAAGCCTCCGGCTCAGTGGTGATTTTTAAGGCAGAAGGTAGCAGGTTACCCTAGAACTACTCAGAATTTTTTCCCCTCTCCTCACAGGAGTAGTGACTATTCTGAAAAATGAAGAAAACACACACAATTAGCAAATAGTCTCCTCAAAGCTCCACTAATGAAAGAAAATTGGTTCCTATTTTGATGCATATCCGCTGGTCTTTTTTAATTAGTGGGTTTTGTGTTTTTCTTTTACATGCTATGATCACATGGTGCTTGAGGAATTCTATTTGGCTTTTTAATTTAACATCTTACTGTAAAATTTTCCCAAGTTCCTGCATCATCTCTGTGAGCCTCCTTTTCATTCCTGCATGAAATTCTACTGAGCGAGCAGCTCCAGGACCAACTCTGCTAAAGTCTGCAGCTGTACATTCGGACTGTCACTAATTTTTTCCATACTAGAATAATGCATCTTTCAGATAGTGTCTTTTTACGGTATGTTTTATAATTAGAAATACTGCAGCAGACTAGACCACCAGAGTACTACAGCATTGCCAGATCAAGTGAGGCTACTATTTGTAACGTCTTATCCATTTAAAGAAAATAACTTAAAGGCAAAGCCCTAACCAGGCAATTCTCTATGGTCAGTGCAATGGACAATAAGTTAACATGATTCTCACATAATAAGTAAATATAAATTTGTTTTAAAAACCCACTATTTATGACCCAAGTAAATAAGCTGCAAAAGCACAAACTACACAAAGACACAAAAATCATAATTGCAACTAATTATGTGGAAAATGTTCTGTTATGTAATTTAAGAAATTCTAAATAAAATAAAATAGTATATAATTGTGTTTCTAGGACAGTCTTGAGAAGACAAAGCTACGTGGAGAAAAATAAAATCAGTGGTGACAGGGAGTCGGTATTACCAGGAACAGGTGGCAAGGGCAGGTTCTGGGGGTAAGAACTATCCTTCAGTTCACTGTCAGACAGGCCATGGAGGGTAGACCAGTTCACAGAACTACCTTCCAAAATCAGAAGTCAATTTTACCGTATGATAACTTAAAAACCAAAAGAAAAAAATATATATATATGTATAGGGATTTCAAGACATGGATTATAAATCCAGAGGTTATAAAGATAAAATACAATGAATATATATAAGAAAATTTGAAATTCATATAATAAAATATTATACTAAAATCTTAAAATAATCTCAAAATAGGCTCAAATTACTGAAGGGAAATATTCAGCCTTTAAAAAGAAAAAAACAAACCTTTTTACTCTTTGGTATATAAGCTCTTTGAATACTTGTATTTAACTGAGCACAGCTGCGGAAAAATACATTAGAAATAAGGCCTTTTCTTTGAGGATCAATTAATATTCCACTCAATTTACATTTTAATAATAAGAGTTAAAATGTTAAGACATAAAATAAAACAGAATATTATGTTTTTATTTGTGCAATGAACAAGTACTTCTGAAATGCTTTTACCTAATGTTGGCAAGAACAACATGAATCCCATACTTTCATACAGTGAATTTCATGCTCTGAATTACAGCTCAGCTTTTATTATAAATAAATGAATCTCAAATAGAATGAATTTTACATGCTTTTGGGCATGTAAAATACCAAAATATATTTGAAACCCACAGAGATACATGTGTGTGCTTCTATATGCATTTGTATATGTATGTTGGCATACGTGTACATGCGTGTGTGGGTATATATGAGTGTGTATGTGTGTGTGTGTATATATACAGGGTGTGTGTGTGTGTATACAGGGTGTGTGTGTGTGTATATATACAGGGTGTGTGTATATATACAGGGTGTGTGTGTATATGCAGGGTGTGTGTGTATACAGGGTGTGTGTGTATATATACAGGGTGTGTATGTATATATAGGGTATGTGTGTGTGTGTATACAGGGGGTGTGTGTGTGTATACAGGGTGTGTGTGTATATATATACAGGGTGTGTGTGTATACAGGGTGTGTATATATATATATATACAGGGTGTGTGCGTGTATACAGGGTGTGTGTGTGTATACAGGGTGTGTGTATGTGTATATACAGGGTGTGTGTGTGTATACAGGGTGTGTGTGTATATACAGGGTGTGTGTGTGTATATATATACATGGCGTGTGTGTGTATATATACACACACATATATACTCAAGAACATGTGTAATGAGCACATAAGAATAGAATGAACATAAAAGATTTTTATATATATATTTTTTTTATTGTTAAATCATAGCTGTGTACATTAGTGCAATCAAGGGGTACAATGTGCTGGTTTCATATACAATCTGAAATATTCTCATCAAACGGTTCAACGTAGCCTTCATGGCACTTTCTTAGTTATCATGTGTAGACATTTGTATTCTGCATTTAGTAAGTTTCGCCTGTACCCATTCTAAAATGCACCGTAGATGTGGCCCCACCTATTACTCTCCCTCCACCAAAACCTCCCCCTCCATTCCCCTTCCTTGGTCCTTTCCCCATAGTCTTGAGCTATAGTTGGGTTATAGCCCTCATGTGAAAGCTATAATTTAGCTTCATAGTAGGGCTGAGTACATTGGATACTCTTTCTTCCATTCCTGAGATACTTTGCTAAGAAGAATATGTTCCAGCTCCATCCATGTAAACATGAAAGAGGTAAAGTCTCCATCTTTCTTTAAGGCTGCATAGTATTCCATGATATACATGTACTACAATTTGCTAGTCCATTCGTGGGTCGAGGGGCACTTGGGCTTCTTCCATGACTTAGCAATTATGAATTGGGCTGCAATAAACATTCTGGTACAGATGTCTTCGTTATATTGTGACTTTTGGTCTTCTGGGTATAAACGTAGTAAAGGAATTATAGGATCGAATGGCAGGTCTATTTTTAGGTCGCTAAGTATTCTCCAAACATCCTTCCAGAAGGAACATATTAGTGGGCATTCTCACCAGCAGTATAGAAGTGTGCCCTTTTCTCCACATCCACGCCAACATCTCTGGTTTTGGGATTTTGTTATGTGGGCTACTCTTACTGGGGTTAGGTGATATCTCAAAGTAGTTTTGATTTGCATTTCTCTGATGATTAAGGATGATGAGCTGTTTTTCATGTGT
>CAUYPK010015789.1:0-11676 GCA_963574355.1 Loris lydekkerianus | reverse complement strand
CTACTGATTCCTCAATTATTGTAATTGTTTAGGGTATATATTTTTATTTTTGAAATTTACCAGTGGCTGCTGCATTTTCCACCTCGGCTTATACTCGAGTCACTAAGTTTTCCCAGTTTTTAGGGTAAAATTAAGGGGGTCTGCTTATACTCGGGTCGGCTTATGCTCGAGTATATATGGTAAGAGAAAATCTTGAAAGTAGCTGGGGAAAGAAAAGATCTTATATTTCCACAGGAACTAAAGTAACACTGATGGTTCATTTAACAACAGAATTGTTGGAAAGCAGATGACTATGAAGTGATAGCAATGAAGTGATTTATTTAACATGCCAAATAAAAATACAAATATTTAATATGCCAAATAAAAATGAGCCATGGTGGCTCATGCCTATAATTCTAGCACTCTGTAAGGCCGAGGCAGGATGCTCAATCTCAGGAGTTTGAGACCAGCCTGAGCAAGAGTGAGACCCTGTCTCTACACAAAATAGAAAAATTAGCCTGAGTAAGTGTGAGACTTCATCTCTGCTAAAAATAGAGAAGTTATCCAGGTGTTGTGGAAGACGCCTATAGTCCCAGCGACTTGGGAGGCTGAGGCAGGAGGATTGCTTGAACCAGGAGCTTGAGTTTTCTATGAGCTAGGCTGATGCCGTGGCACTCTAGTCTGGGCAACAGAGTGAGACTCTGTCTCAAAAAAAAAAAAAAAAAAAAATATATATATATATATATATATATATATATGGTCTTGCATCACTTAAAGATGGGGCTGTGTTTTGAGAAATGCATCGCTGGGTAATTTTTATTTTTAAATGACTATGTCTTGCTCTTTTGTCCAGGTTGAAGTAAAAAGTCTTAATTATAACTCAGTGTAGGTTCAAACTCCTGGGCTCAAGTGATCCTCCCACACTGACTTCCCTAAGTGCTGGGGTTATTGGTGTGAGACACTGTGCCAGGCTCATGGAGTGATTTTGTCGTGCAAATATCATGGCGGGTACTTATTCACACCTAGATGGTATAACCCATTACATACCGGTATAGCATGTTACTGTACTGAATACTGTAGATGATTAGAACACAATAAGTATTTATTTGTGTATCTAAACACATCTAAACAGGCTTGGCTTCTGTGGCTCAAGCAGCTAAGGTGCCAGCCACATATACCTGAGCTGGCGGGTTTGAATCTAGCATGGGCCTGCCAAACAACAATGACAGCTGCAACCAAAAAATAGCTGGGCATTGTGGTTGGTGCCTGTAGTCCCAGCTGCTTGGGAGGGGAGGCAGGAGAATCGCTTGAGCCCAGGAGTTTGAGGTTGCTGTGAGCTGTGATGTTACAGTACTCTACCCAGGGCGACAGCTTGAGGCTCTGTCTCAAAAAAAAAAAAAAAAATAAATAAATAAATACATCTAAATAGAAAATGTACAGTAAAAATGCAGTATTATAATCTCATGGGACCATTGTCACTATTGTTGACTGTAATGTCTTTATGTGGTGCATGACTGTGATTGCTATCATAGAACTCTTGGAATTCAGGAAAAGCATCCTTCAGAAATGAGGGGTGTAATAAAGACACATCTAGACAAACAAAACATGAGAACTTGATGTCAGCAGACCTATGCTAGAGGAAATTAAAGGTTTTCTGATATCAGAAGGAAAATAATTTGAAATGGCAACACCAAAATACAGGAAGTAGTGAGTAATTATGGGAAGGGTAAGTAGGTAAGTAAAACTAAATACGCGCTGTTTTCTAATTCGCAGTCTTTATTTTTACTTCCTCAGTTGCCCCAGTAATATTGTTCATAGCTAAGTCTTTTCCTCTTAAGTCCAGGCAGAATTACATATTTCATATAGTTGTCATTTCTAAAAAGGCTAAAGTCTTTTTAAAATCTGAAGCTGTCTCTCTGTCTGTTGGGACTGTGACATTTTTGAAATGTGCAAGTTACTTTATTGAATAGTCCTCAATGTAGATTGTCTGTTTAGTTATGATTAGATTTGTGCTATGTGTTATTTTTTTTTTTTTTGGCAGGGATACTTGTCAGTGTCCCTTTGTGGTCGCCACTTATCAGGGCCTGTCCAGGTTGCCACTTACTGTGCCTGGGACTGGCCAGGTCTCTGCCCCGGCTTATCTAGCTGTGTTCTGGATGTGGACCACCTTGCTATCTAGCTCAGGAACAATTGCTCTTAGGTGCCTGAGGGCGGTTTGCTTTTTAGCTTGAGGGAGAGAGAGAGATAAACAGTCTTTGAAGGAGAAGCCATTTTAGAAGAATAGATCTTAGCAGTCTTTAGCAGAGAGACATGTGCTGGCATTCTGCAAGCAGAAGTGACAGAGACAGAGTAAGCAGGTCCATGATAGAATGAGCTCACCCCCGACTGCCTTCTCCTCCAGCCTCTTATGGAGCTGATCTCTGGCTCTTACCACCACAAGTGTAAAGACTGCCAATTCATCAATGCTGTCATCTCTGGAGCTCTCATGTTGGTTAACAGAGCTAAATCTCTCCCTATGCCCTCTTCACCAAGGTGTTCCGTTATCGAGTTATATAGGTGTTACTTGTAACTCTAACTCCTCCTAGCCATAGGCTATAGGGCTGATACAGATACCTAGTATTATCAGGGTTATCAGTGAACGTATCACAGGACACTTAATATGATTGTTTTTTTTTTTTTTTATTAGTGCTGTTAACTTAGACTATTTGGTTGTCGTTTTTGCTAGATTAATGTACTATAAAGTTATGTTTTAATCTTTTGTAACTAACAAGTAATTTGAGATTACTTAGGTATTCTTTTTAATCATCAAAAGTTAACTAAATATATTTTCTATTGCAAATGACCACAAATTTAGCAACTTAAAAACACTCACATTTATTACCTCACAGTTCTATAGGTCAGCAAGCCAGTGGGCTTTTCTGGGGTTTGCTCAGCATATGGCAAGGTCAAAGTCAAGGTTCAATAGGACTATGTTCCTTTCTGGAGGCTCTGTGGAAAAATTTATTTCCAAACTCATTCAAGTTGTTGGTAGGATTCAGTTCCTTGTGATTTTAGGTCTGAGGTCCCTTACTCATTATTGACCAGGGTCCTTTGTCTCAGCTCCTTTCAGCTATCCTCATTTATTCTCACATGACCCCCATTCTATTTTCAAAACCCACACCACATTAAGTCATTCTCATGCTTTGAATCTCTCTTACATACCTTTTTTTTTTGAGGCAGAGCCTCAAGATGTCACCCTGGGTAGAGTGCCATGGCATCACAACTCACAGCAATCTCCAACTCCTGGGCTCAAGCAATTCTGCCTCTGCCTCCCAAGTAGCTGGGACTATAGGCGCCTGCCACAATGCTTGACTATTTTTAGTTGCAGCTGTCATTGTTTTTTGGTGGGCCCAGGCTGAATTCAAACCCACCAGTTCAGGTGTATGTGGCTGGTGCCTTAGCTGCTTGAGACATAGGCGCTGAGTCTCTTACATACGTTTTAATTGTTGCTTCTGCTGCTTTCTACCAGCTGGAAAATTTTTTCTGTTTTTTTTTTTTTTTTTTACATTTATTTATTTATTTATTTTTATTAAATCATAGCTGCGTACATTGATATGATCATGGGGCATCATACACTAGCTTCACAGACCGTTTGACACATTTTCATCACAATGGTTAACATAGCTTTCCTAACATTTTCGCGAAACTTAGTAAATGTGAA
Organism: Loris lydekkerianus; assembly: GCA_963574355.1. Classification (NCBI taxonomy): domain Eukaryota; kingdom Metazoa; phylum Chordata; class Mammalia; order Primates; family Lorisidae; genus Loris; species Loris lydekkerianus. The sequence goes on along the minus strand of CAUYPK010015789.1, from coordinate 7,997 downwards.
ATGTAAATGTCTTGGCACCGTAATTTTTTCTTTTTTTAAGGATTTGTGTTATTAGATTAGCATCCCATCCCTTTCACCTCTTCCTGATAATCTCTAATTTTTAAAGTCAGCTATGCCATATTACATAACACTTTTATGGGAGTGATATTTCATCACATTGACAGGTTCTTGGAATTAGGATTAGGGGTATGGAATCTTGTGGGCCGTTCCTAGAAATGCTATTATAGTATCCATTCAGTGTTCTGGTTAAATGATTTACTATTTGGGGTTCAAAATGGTGATATTCTAATCTGTCATTCCTTACATGTTTCTTAGTTGATCCAGTTCTGTAAGGGAGGTGTTTAAGTTCTACCTTCCCTATTTATTATATACTAATACTCTGTTTTTCCATGAATATTCTCTTACTATCATTACTTATTTTGGTGCTTAAATTATACCAGCTTTGGCCTGTGAGAGCCCCATCTGAATGGCTCTTCCTGACCTTTTTACAAGTCCTTATTATTTCTTGAACATCTGTTGTACTTTCTGCCTCCCCAAGATGTTGAAGGCTTGCTTTAAACTGTCCCTCAACCCTGAAATCACTTATTTCTCCTAGGAGTTCTGATTCCTTTTAGGGGGATATGGTATTTAGAAACCAACATCAGGGTACATAACGTGCTCATTCTCACCAGGATATCCACCAGTATATCTTTGCTTCCGGGCTGTTTCACAGAGAAGCCAATATATGTGTTCTGTTTTCATGAATTGATATTGATATTTTCTTTTTGTATTTGATATTGATATTTTCGATTCTGGTTTGATGCCACAGACTTCATCTAGTCTTCTCCTTTCCATAGTTTTAACTTCTTGTTCCTACAGAAAGAAACTTAGCTTCTTAATTTATGTATTAATTTGCCTAGTCCTTATCATACACATATAGTTTCAGAATTGTCAGCCCTATCACTACATTGAAGAAACCTAACTAGAGTTCAGTATTTGTTTAAAGTTCTTTTCATCTTTAAAATGAAGTTATATTGTCAAGAGTCCTGTATTCATTAGTTAGTTGAGTTCCTCTGGTACTGGAAGACTAACATATCACATACCAATACCAGTTATAAACTCTGGGCAACATACTGAAAGAACTAGATGCTGACTGACAAAAAGCCAACTGGAGACAAGTCAACCAACAGAAGAAGGACATGGCAGTTGCTGAATTCCTCATTGTTAACTCTTTTTGCCTTAGAGAAGGATCCAATTAGCTCTATCTGTGGCAGTTAAGATTGAATAAAAACCTGCATTCTTATTGGATATGGTATAAGGAAAAAATTCAGGTAGACCATAGCAGCTGTAAAGTAAATGGGGAGATCCTACCTAGAGGAGAACCACAGAATGGGAGTCCCAAATTCTGCAAACAAACACACAAACAAACAACAAAGCAAAAACCTTCTACCTATAGCTCTGGCTGTATTACCTAAGTTTAGCCGAGATTCCTGGCTGCCAGGTTAGGGCTAAAAGATCAGAACAAAACTTCCAGTTGTTTTCTACCATGGGATGGATAGTTTGGAATTTAATTTCAGGTAAGTTAACTATTTGTTGTAACAAAAGTGTCAGCTCTTTGGAGGAACATAATCATGCAGTGTCTTCATTGTATCTGACACAATGTCCAGTATCCAATCAGAAATACTAGACAGATGAAGAAAGGAAATGTGACCTATGCTCAAAAGGAAAAAGGATCAGTGGTGACCAACTCACTTGTTGAAATTAGCAGGCAGGATATGAAAGCAACTATCATAACCATGTTGAAGTATAAAAAGGCAAATAAACCTGTTTATGATGAATAGACAGGAAATTTCAGTACAGAAATAGAAACTATAAGAAGTTTGAAATTCCAGAACTGAAAAATTTATTTTCTGAATAATCAATCATTGTATGTATTTTAACATGGAACATTTGAGGTAGCTGAAGTATCAATGAATTTGATAGACCAGTAAACCAATAGAAGTTGTATGATCTGATAACAGAAAACATTGAAAAATATACTGAACAATTTGTTCATCAAATCCTTTCCCCAAGAAACAATTAGTTATAAAACTAGATAGGCATCAACCAAACACATATCAAGAATGAGAATGTCTAAGTCATCCCAAGTCCTTTTATTCAGGAAAAAAGGACTCAGTAGAAACTGTGTTGGCTTAGTGTCTTGTAGTTATTTGTATACTAATGTTACATATATTTGGTAGGTGTTTACCTAAGTATTTCAGGTTTTGGGTTTTTTTTTTTTAGGATGCTATTAAAATCTGCCTTAAATACTTGTTTGGGGGAAGGGAATACCACACTTTTAGTCAATGAAGAGAAACATTTTTATAGTAGCCTTTTATTTTTAATACCTCAACTGGTTCTCTTGGTTCTCCTGTGTGCTATGCTGTATGCCTGTTATGCCATGAATTCATAGGGAATGAGTTCCAGGATCTCAGGTTCTTTTCCATTGATTCTCACCAAGTGTGCTTCTCTGAGTGGAACAGGCTGGCGCTTCAGTTGAACCTAGGTATTGTTCTCTTTGGCTTCCTTTTTCTGATCATTTTCCTTCACACGTTTTTAGGAAGCTATCAGCTCTTACAGTGCTTAATATGCTCAATATGAACATTAATTCTCTTGGCAAGAATCTTGGCCTGAACTTGTTTGTTTACAATGCCAACTGCATGCTGGGTGACATTGTAGAACTCTTCCAGTTTTGCCATGGTAACATTTGTGTGGCATCCCTTTTTGAACAGTACCCATTCTCTTGATATCTACAATATCACCTTTCTTATAGATTTGCATATATGTGGCCAATGGAATAACTACATGTGTTATCTAAAAGGCCCAGAGAACACGTATTGGGTGGTTCTCCTATTTCCCTTTGTTTTTATCATTTTGGTGAATTACTGGAAGATGGCATTTCTGGCAAGCTTATTTTTTTTAATTATTATTTTGTTTTTCAGAAAGAGTCTCACTCTATTGCCTAGGCTAGAGTGCAGTGGTGTCATCATAGCTCAGTATAGCCTCCAACTCCTGGGCTCAAGCAATACTCCTGTCTCAGCCCCTCAAGTAGCTGGGGCTACAGGCATGCACCACTATGCCCAGCTAAATTTCGTTCTTTCTTTTTTTTTTTTTTTTTTTTTTTGTTTGTAGAGACAGAGTCTCACTTTATGGCCCTTGGTAGAGTGCCGTGGCATCACATAGCTCACAGAAACCTCCAACTCCTGGGCTTAAGTGATTCTCTTGCCTCAGCCTCCCGAGTAGCTGGGAGTACAGGGCCCACCACAACGCCCGGCTATTTTTTTGTTGCAGTTCAGCCAGGGTCGGGTTTGAACCCTGCACCCTTGGTGTATGGGGCCGGCGCCTTTACCGACTGAGACACAGGTGCTGCCCTATGCCCAGCTAATTTTTCAAGTTTTTTTGTAGAGGTGAAGTCTCACTGTTACCCAGGTTGTTCTCACACTCCTGGGTTTAAGTGATCCTTCCGCTTTGGCCTACCAGAGTGCTGGGATTATAGGTGTGAGCCACCCCACCTGGCTGGTGCTATTTTTAAATTGTATTGTTTTTAAATTTTAGATTTCGCTTATTCATTGCAGGTGTATAGAAATTCAGTGGACTTTTTTATGTTGTCCTTTGAACTTGGCGAACTTATTAGTTCCAGGAGTCTTTTTTTTCCCTCCTTTTAGATTCTTTATGATTTTCTACATAGACAATGATGTCATCTGCAAATAGGGACAGTATTATTTCTTCCTTTCCATCTGTGTGCCTTTTAATTCTTTTTCTTGCCTTATTATGCTGGTTAGGGCTTCCTGTGTTTTCCAGTATTATATTGAAGGAGAATGATAGCAGACATCCTTTTGGTGTTTCCAGATTTAGTGGGAAAACATTTAGTTTTTCACAGTGAATTTTGTTTGCTGTGTAGGATTGTTGTAAATGTTCTTTATCAAATTGAGGAAGTTCTCCTCTGTTCCTAGTTAGCTGAGAGTTTTTTTAAACTGTTATTTTTATTGAGATAATTGTTAGACCTGCAAGTGCATCTACAGCTAATACAGAGAGAACTCCTGTACACATTGCCCAGTTTCCCTAAAGGGTAAAATTTTATAAAACTGTAATATAATAACATAACCAAGATATTGACATGGATAAAATCTATAATCTGATTAAGATTTCCTCAGTTTTACTTATATGTGTATGTATATGTTTATTAAATTCTATATAATTTTATTACCTGGACTCATTCATGTATCTACCCTAACCGTGAAAATATAGAACAGTTCCATCACTACAGGGTTTCTCATCTTTTCTTTTTAAAATCACATCAACCTCCCTCCTCCACCCTTGCTTGTGTGTAGCACCTGGCAACCACTAATATGTCCTCTACTTTGAAAATCTTGTTATTTCATTTTTTTTTTTTTTTGAGATAGAGACTCAAGCTGTCACCTTGGGTAGAGTGCCATGATGTCACAGCTCACAGGAACCTCCAACTCATGAGCTTAAGCAATTTTCTTGCCTCAGCCACGCAAGTAGCTGGGACTACAGGTGCCCACCACAATGCCCAGCTATTTTTTGGTTATAGTTGTCATTGTTGTTTGGCAGACCCGGGCTGGATTTGAACCTGCTAACTCTGGTGTATGTGGCTGGCACCTTAGCCATTTGAGCTACAGGTGCCGAGCCGAAAATCTTGTTATTTCAAATATGCTATGTAAGTGGAGTCATGCAGTAAGTAATCTTTTATGATGGGGGTTTTGCAGATATCAGTAGTCTTCCTTTTTATTGAAGAGTAGTGTTCCATGGTATGGATATGTACAGGTTGAGTATCCCTAATCCCAAATCTGAAACGCAAACGTAAAAGAGGTAAAGTCTCCATCTTTTATTAAGGCAGCATAATATTCCATGGTATACATATACCACAATTTGTTACTTCATTCATGGGTTCACGGGCACTTGGGCTTCTTCTGTGACTTGGCTATTATGAATTGAGCTGCAATGAACAATCTGGTGCAAATGTCTTTGTTATAAAGTGATTTTTGGTCTTTTGGATATACACCTAGTAGAGGAATTTCAGGATCAAATGGCAGGTGTACTTTTAGATCCTTGAGTATTCTCCATACTTCTTTCCAAAAGGGATATATTAGCTTGCATTCCTACCAGCAGTGCAAAAGTGTTCCCTGTTCTCCACATCCAGTCCAACATCTGTAGTTTTGGGATTTTGTTATGTGAGCCACTCTTGCTGGAGTTAGATGATATCTCAAAGTGGTTTTGATTTGCATTTCTCTGATGATTAAAGATGATGAGCATTTTTTCATGTGTCTGTAGGCCATGTGGCTATCTTCTTTAGAGAAGCTTCTATTCAAGTCCCTTGCCCACAATGAAATGGGATTACTTGTTCTTTTTTTATTAATAAGTTTGAGTTCTCTGTGGATTCTGGTTATCAAACCTTTGTCAGAGGCATAACCTGCAAATATCCTCTCCTATTCTGAGGGCTGTCTGCCTGCTTTACATACCTTGTTCTTGGCTGTGCAGAAGCTTTTTAGTTTGATCAGATCCCAGTAATGTATTTTTGAATGGAAGAAAAAATATCCAATGTACTCAGTACTATTATGAAACCAATTTACAATCTCTCACACTTTCATATGAAGAATAGATTACAACTATGGCCCAGGATGAAGGAGGGATGGGGGGATGTGAGGGGAGGGGAGAGGTCAGATCGAGGTAGGGTGAATGGTGGGATCACAACTATGGTGCATAATGCAAGGGTACATGTCGGATCTATTAAGTATAGAGTATAAATGTCTTAACACAATAATTAAGTATATGAAGCGACGTATATATTAGCCAGTGTGATGTAAACACTCCTAATTCTATATGAAATCAGCACATTGTACCCCGTAAATGCATTAATGTATACATGATCTATGTGTTTATGATTTAATAAAATGATAAAAAATAAAAAAAGGAAAATCAAACAAACAAAAAATACTATTGTACCCTCCAAATAAAGAATACCATGAATATTAAAAAAATAAATCTGAAATGCTCCAAAATCCGGAACTTTTTGTTGCCAATATGACACTCAAAGTATATGCTTTATTAGAGCACTTTGGGTTTTAGTTTCAGATTTTTAGATGAGGGATGCTGAATTCTTATAAGGCAGATAAACTAGTATAATGAGAATGTTCCAAATATCTAAAAACTAGAACACTTCTTGTCCCAAGCATTTCAAATAAGGGATACTCAACCTGTACCAGTCTGTTTGAACAGTCACCTTTTTTTTTTTTTTTTGGTTTAAAATTGTAAACATTTATTAAGTATCAAGAGTATACTGAATGGTTGCTATATATATAAAAACATAATATTGATACAGCGTCCCTGTCATTCAGCTTACCATCTAAAATGGAATACAGGAAGAATGCTATAAGCCTACGTCAACATTTTTTCAACTTAGAAATGGTTATTTCAGCAAATGGAGGAGACAAAATGACCTATTATTTCAGGTATAGTGTTTATAAGGTTTTGAATATGATTCAAAGAATGTTTAATTTGCACCCTTTTCTCCCAATTATATTAGGCTTACTAAGAATACTTAGAAATTTGATAAGAGCAATGACTTATTTCAAATTGCCTTGTAGGGCTTTAAAAGTAAGAGATGCTTACAACCTAAGTTTTCAAGCAGCCAGGGCAAGCCCCATGAAAAATACTATGAACCAGAGAAAGTTCGTGTTCTATGCCACTTAAAACTTTTCATACATATTTCAAATTGTATATAAAACCAGTGCATGGTGCCCCATGATTGCATTAATGTACACAGCTAAGATTTAATTAAAAAAAAAATGTAAAAAAAAAACCCTACCAATAAAACCTTTTCAACTTTTTCCTTCTTGCCCATATGTGAGGGCTCCAATGATACCTTTATAAAGGAAGAAAGTACTAGGTAATTATCACAGAGTACTAGAGTGTTAACAAGTAGAACTTCCAGAAAAGATTAATTCTTGTCTTAAGACTGAGGAAAGGCAATGAGGGACCTATGGCAACAAGAAGTGCCTGGCTCTCTTTCTCTCTTTATAATATATATAATGTAAATGTGATCAATCAGGTTCAGGCCATGCATCTTTTAGTGATGCAGAACATATGAAAATACTTGCTTTTCTGCTCTGTATATCTGGTGTAGGGCTATATAAGAATTTATCATCAAGATTCAAAATTGTAAACCTTATCCTATTTTGCTTATATTTTTAGTATAACAGGGTGGCCATAAAGTTCATATGCAGTTTAAAGTCTAATTGTGTTTAATAAATATTTTCATGATTTTCATTGCTAGTGACAGATAAGCTGACAAAGTCACACTGAAAAGATTTTGATTCCCTGTAGAACGCAGAGATTGAACACATATGGTCAAACTATATATTGATTATTTTTAATTATTTATGATAATTCTTTTAACTCTAAGAGAACACTAAAAAATTATTGGTTTTAAGTTATCTAAAAACATAAACAATTTATTCCATAAGGTGCATGCACAAAATTAAAAAAAAAAGCATGCATACAAATATATATCTTTTTGAGCCAGAGTCTCAATTTGTCACCCCTGGTAGAGTGCCGTGGCATTATAGCTTGCAGCAACCTCAGAATCTTGGGCTCAAGTGATTTTTTTGCCTCAGCCTCCCAAGTAGGTGGGACTACAGGTGCCTGCTACAACGCCTGGCTATTTTTTAATGACAGGGTCTTGCTGTAGCTAAGTCTGGTCTTGAGCTTAGGCAATCTTGCCCTCCTTGGGCTTCCAGAGTGCTGGGGTTACAGAGGTGAGCCACTGCACCAGGCCTGTACACAAATATTTCAATGGCAGAGTAGTAGCATGTTGAGTTTTTTTTTTTTTTTTTTTTTTTTTTTTTTAATGGAAAAAAAATACCTCCAATTTTTGAAAGGCCAAAAAATTTTACCCCCCACTTCGATCTTCGAACGTTTCTTTTTGGGAAAAGCCGTGGCCAACATTATCAAATTGT
>CAUYPK010015788.1:0-25709 GCA_963574355.1 Loris lydekkerianus | reverse complement strand
AAATGACGATAAGTAGCTGGGTTCATCTCTTTGTTCTCTATTCTGTTCCAGACATCTACATGTCTGTTTTTGTGCCAGTACCATGCTGTTTTGATCACTAGAGATTTATAGCATAGTCTGAAGTCTGGTAGGGTAATTCCTCCTGATTTGTTTTTATTTCTGAGTAATGTCTTGGCTATTCGAGTTTTTTTCTGATTCCATATAAAACGAAGTATAATTTTTTCAAGATCTTTAAAGTATGACAGTGGAGCTTTAATAGGGATTGCATTAAAATTGTATATTACTTTGGGTAATATGGACATTTTAACAAAGTTGATTCTTCTCAGCTGTGAGCATGGTATGTTTTTCCATTTGTTAACGTTTTCAGCTATTTCTTTTCTTAGAGTTTCATAGTTCTCTTTATAGAGATCTTTCGCATCTTTTGTTAGATAAACTCCCAAATATTCCATCTTCTTTGGCACTACTGTAAACGGAATAGAGTCCTTAACTGTTTTTTCAGCTTGACTATTGTTGGTATATATAAAGACTACCAATTTATGAATGTTGATTTTGTAACCTGAGACTCTGCTGTATAGTTTTGGAATGTACCATTGCAGTGAGGGACCTATTCTTAAAAGTTCCTACTCCAACATTTTCTCTAACATCATATTTATCTATTTATTTTTCTTTGCTGGCACTTTTTTGATCTTGTTGGAAAGTGTCAGTGGAGTTTTGTCAGGCAACTCAGATTCATATTCCTTTCTCAAATGGTTTGTTATTTTTGGTTTGCTGACTGAACAGTACAAGAGTTGCTATTATGCAGGTATACCATCAGGAAAAATAATCAGGAAAGCTCATGGCAACTATAGATATAGTAGCGGAAAATTTTTTCTTAAATATAAAATCCATTTTTGCTTTGTTGAGAGTGATTATGTGAAGACATATGACTCATCCTGATTTCTTAGATACTAAAATGTAAAATAAATGTTCAGTTCAAATTGATGACATATGGTAGATATCATGCTTGTAAATCAATTCTTTTTATTTGTTTTTTCTCTTATATTTGTTCAACTTCTAACAATCATTATTTCAAAACTACAAAGGGGTATTTTTCTACCTCAGAGAAGTAATGTTCCCTAAAAATTCTCATTTTTTGTTATTGTGCAACTTTATGAATGGATTTTTTAAATTCCACATATAGTCAGCCATTTTTCTCCTTAGGTAAATCTTTAAAGTTTTGTTTAACTGTTGAATCCAAACAATTTCACTTTGTTTAAATATTTTGTATATACCTTAGTCTTTAAAGAGATGCTTCCTCCCACCTCTAATAAAGTTGAAATGGTTTTCCTCCTTATAGTATATTGTGTTTGCCAGGAACCAGAAGAAACAAACAAACAAACAAACAGATTTTAATTATTGTTCTTTATAACCTGGCTAGTATGTGATATAACTTAAGACCCCGGTTATTCTTCTGTACCAAAAAAAAAAAAAAAAAAAAAAAGTTGCTAATGTACCTCTTCCCTAAGCTTGAGGTAGTATAGTTATGGTGCCAATAAATCAGTAATTTTAGTCCCTGATGCTTTTCCTCTGCCCACATTCCCCTCCCCCTTGTCCAGCATGGTACCCTTTTTCAGACCTAGCTTCAATCCCTAGACTGCAGTTTTTCAATCTTGCTGACCTGCCTTAAATCTATTGCTTATGGACATACTGCTTGTCAACTAATCCTGTATATATAGATCCTGGATTTGGCATGATGCTGGGCTGGTGATCTTTCCCAACTGCAAGATCCCTGGGTATTCATGAGAGTGAAACTGTAAATTCTATATGCTTTCCTTTTTGAAACTAGTAAAATGTAATTTTTAGTTAACTTTGATTAAATTCTCCAGTCTCTAATCTTATATTAAAATAATTATATTGAACATGGCTAAGAAGCATCACATCACACCCTGAAGATTTGCTACAAAGCCAGATAGACATACCCATGTTTTTTTAGATAAATATATGAAAGGCATATCTCTAAGTACATATAAAATAACTAAAGATAAACAAACATTAAGGATACTATCATCAAGACTACACCATTGGAAGTTTTCAGATGTGTACTATGTTGCTATTAATTTTATATTAATGTGCACTGTCCACATGAAACAATTTTATGCTTATATCAAAAATCTATAATGTCGGGTGGCACCTGTGGCTTAGTAGGGCGCCCGCCCCATATACAGAGGGTGGCAGGTTCAAACCCAGCCCCGGCCGAACTGCAACCAAAAAATAGCTGGGCGTTGTGGCATGCGCCTGTAGTCCCAGCTGCTTGGGAGGCTGAGGCAGAAGAATCGCCGAAGCCCAAGAGCTGGAGGTTGCTGTGGGTCCTGTGACTTCACGGCACTCCACCAAGGGTGGTAAAGTGAGACCTTGTCTCTACAAAAAAAATAAAAATAAATAAAAAAAAATCTATAATGTCTTTTTGTGTATGTGTATACATGTGTGGGTTTATTTACAGTATACTTATAATTTCCCAAGTTTTAAAAAATATGTAAAGTCTTGAATTTCTTTATCAGAAATTGTTCCACATGAGGTTTTAGAAAACATAAATTTCAGATTAGGAAGAAAATGTTTTAGCAATGGCTGTGCAAATACAATTTGAATTTTTTATTTAATCAAATAGTTTAGAACAACCTTTAGTATGCGTTCAAATTACCTGGGAAATGGGGGATTCTAATGCATGTTGTCTAAGGACATATTGAGATAAATGGTATACACAAAGAATAAGCATATTATCTCTGGAGGAAAAATAAGATAAGTCAAAAGAAAAAGATAAATCTTCTTTGCAGCCTGTGAAGCAGACTTATAATAAAATAAGTATAGTAATAATAGTCATTTTTCCCATTTCATAAGCAAGGAAAGTTGCTTTGAGACATAAAATGCTAGAAAAACTTACATAATAGTAAACATAAATGGGAAGTTTGGAGTCAAAGCCTGGTCTTCCTAACTCAAAGATTTTGCTCTTCCCACTTGGTATCTCTTGCACAGACTTTAATTAAGACAGTGAGATAAAGAGAAAAAGTGTTTCTCTGCCTTAAAAAAAATCAGATGTTTAAATGAAAGCATATTTCTGTTCTAGCAACAGTTTGCCATTGGTACTTTGCCCCAGGATGTATGTACCACTGGGTTCTAACTAATCAATTGTCTGCCAGTATCTCTTGACATCTTTCTGAATTAGCAGAAAGTGCCTTTTTGCTCCAATGGAGGCTGGAGCCCTTTGTGTCCATCTCTTCACTGGGGAGGGATTGCTGTGACAAAGAATGGAAAGAAGCAGATGTTCTCGGTGTGGAATTAAGACAGGCACCTCTAGAGTGTGGCAGAGTGATGCCATCTGCCCTTCTACAAGTTCCCAGTTCAGCTGCTCCTGAGGAGAGAGAAAAAGCAATTTCGAATGTTTGTGTGGTCTGTTCCCCTCAGACTGAGGCAGTGTTTATTATTAGCTGGAGACCCACCATGCTCGATTCATTAGTCAGATTTTTAAAAATACAACTGTGTGAGGTACACTGAATCCATTAAGCAAGTAGAGAACTTGCCCTGTCTATAATCGTCAGAGATTTCCCCAAATCACTGGATTGGGGAATGGCTACCACTCTCTGGCCATTAAACAAATATTGTATATCTCCTCTGTTTTAGGAGGTGGGCTGCTGTGAGGAACACAACAGGAAGTGAGGGAGACGATACTGACTGCCTTCTTGGAGATAGTCTATTGGAGGGAAGGAACAGTAAGTCAAATAATCACCAAATGAATAATTGTCCTAAAGGGATATGCAATTATGTCTCACAACCTGGATACTGTGGATGCAAAGAAAATGGTTGAGGGTGGAATGTCCTATTGATAGGGCAGGGAAAAAAAAAAAAAAAATTTTGAGAAAGAAATACTTTTGACATCTTAAAGATGAGAAAATCCATGAATGCTAATAATTGGGAGAAGAGCATTCCAGGCAAAAAAACAGAAAGAAGTGGCAAAGATGCCAATGTAGAAAAGAGGGTAGCAACTCTAGGAAGTGAAAAAAATGCCTTGTGTGAAATGCTCAATGAGTTATGAAGAGAGGTCTATGATAAGGTTGAAAAGTACGAGACTGTCCAATTTTTAGATCACGGTAAGAATGTCAATTGTGTGGATTATTACTATAGGCCACAGTTGTGGAGATAAGGCATGTTTAATATGACTTGTACTATTTATTACAAATGCTGCAAATAGGAAGAAATGAAAGTGATTTACCACTGGACAGGATCACCACATATCAGTTCTTAACACATTATTTTTTTTATTTAAATACATAGTTTTTTTAATTATACCAACTTTTTTTTTTTTTTTTTTTTTTTTAATGTCTGGGCACAGTGGCTTACACCTTAATCCTAGCATTCTGGGAGGCTGAGATGGGTGGATCACTGGAGGACCAGCCTAAGCAAGAGTGAGACCCCCGTCTCTAAAAACTAACCAGGCATTAATTTGGGTACCTGTAGTCCCAGCTACTCAGGAGGCTGAGGCAAGAGATCGCTTGATCCCAGGAGTTGGAGGTTGCTGTGAGCTATTACACCATGGCACTACGGAGGCCAACATAGTGAGACTGTCTGAAAAAAAGAAAAAAAAATACACACACACAAACAAATGTTTAGGTTACATTGTTTCCATTTCTTTCTTTTTTCTTTTTCTTTCTTTTTTTTTTTTTTTACAGTTTTTGGCCAGGGCTGGGTTTGAACCCACCACTTCCAGCATGTGGGACCTGTGCCCTACTCCTTTAAGCCACAGATACCACCTTCATTGTTTCCATTTCTAAGGTAAAGTTCAAGTTGTAGTGGAGCCCTTCATGCAGGCAGCATGCTGTATACCCTCACATTATGCACATCAGACAACACCCCTCCAATCACCTTCCCTCCTCCCTCTACCCATCCCCCTCCTCTTCCCTCTCACTAGACTATACTTAACAAATTAGTTTTGTAAGTTCTCTTTTAAATGCAAACACAACCTCAAATCCTTCTTCTCTGTATTTTTAGAATTACTTTGGAACTGAGAAGGGAAGACAGTCCTTGTACTCACAAATGGACAACTCATACTATCCATTTGAAAAATGATCCAAGTCAATCTTTTGAGAAGAGGTGTAACAATGAGCAGAAGTGAGATATACATTTATAAAAGAGAATCTGATACACATTAGGAAAGAAAGTGAGGGATGGTATTCTTTCAGAAGAAAGACCCAGGGCATTGAGGGTATATGAAGGATTAAGAATATTTTTGTTAGTTAGGACTTTAACTTTTAGTAAATGTGTATAGCTTTTAATTTTACTTTGATGATTATATTTATTTCTCTCATTACTCGGTACAGACTGTCTTAATTTTACCCAGATAATCTCGGTTTTTGGCCGGGGCTGGGTTTAAACCCACGATCTCTGGTATATGGGGCTGGTGCCCTACTCCTTTGAGCCACAGGAGCCACCCTTACCCAGATAATCTCAGGTTTTATTTTTAATTATTAAAATTTCAGATGTAGAAATAAAGGCATATTACTATTTTTCAATAACAGCTTGCCATTGACAATTTAACTCAGGATATACATATGACTGAGTTCTAACGAATCAATTATCTGCAGAACCTCTTCAAATCTCTCTGAATCTGGAGAAAGTGATACCCTGCTCCTGGGAATGCCAAAGCCCTTTGTGTCTGTATCTAGAGTAAAGAGGGATGTCGTAGAGAAGAGCAGAAGGAAACGGATGCACTAGGCATGAAATTGAGACAGGCATGCATAATTAACAAGTATGTATTATACCCCCATTTTACAGATTACAGAGTTGGAGTTCACAAAGTTTAATAATTCCCTAAAGCTCATGCAAACAGTGTGTAGTAGAATAAAGAAGTAAACTCAGGTCTGGTCTGACTTTGAACTGTTAGCTGCTTCCAAGTGTAGGTTTCTTCTGGTTCTTGGTGATCCAGAGGAAAAAATTTCAGGACACACCACATAAGCCAAGCAAGGGACAGCTTTATTTTATTTTTTTGAAGGGAAACATACGCTCTCAAGAGAGTGGGCAGGCTTGAAAAGAACAGCTGTTCTCAGAGGAAGTAGTTTTTGGTCTTCGGAAGTCTTACGAATAGAAGGGAGAAATATTCAAGGCTAAGGAGTTGGCTTTTTCTAAGATTTTAGATAGTAATTGCTAGAATTGGGTTCCCTCCAATTTTCACACTTTACATGGTGATTTTGTATATTGATCACTCAATCTGAGTTCCTTACTTGTTTAAGCCCCTGAGAGCACCTAGCATTTACATAAATGTTATAGCCAGTAACCAATGCATCTTATTGTGTTAAGCCACTGACATTTTATTTTTCTATGGGGGAAAGCATGACAGTTGTCTCCCACTACCACAAATTATGCCATCAAGTTTTCCACATTTGGGGAAATCTCGGGGGTTAGCACATTCATAGTGCAATGGATGAGCCTTGCACTCAGAAAGCCACCTTCAGGATCACAGTAGCTCCCCTGCTATGTAAGTATTTTAAAATTATTTCTTATTTTAATAAGTCCAGTGGGTACCTGAGGAAGTTAGTGGGAGACAGGTGCTTTTTAAACACCTTTGATAAAGGATAAACATCTTTATCTTTTATGGTTCCATCATTCTCCTATGGCTTTGCTGTGTTCTCCATTTAGCAGGAAAAGGGCCCATGTGGAAAACTACCAACTTCTTAAACATATTTGTCTGGAATGCCTCACATCATTTCTGCTCACATTCTATTGGCTAGAAGTTAATTGTTTTGTTATGCCTAACTGCAGGGAAAGATGGAAAATGTATCTTAGTATGCAGTAGAAAAGAAAATGGATTTTGATGAACTCCTAGTGCACTCTGTCACACTCGCTTTGTGGAATTGAGCAAATCATTTATTTTTTTCTCTCTAGGCCTCCCTTTTCTTATCTGTATAACAAAGAATTTAATACTTTTTGTGTGAGGTTGTGAGCATGAGATGTATTAATCAAGGTACAGCTTTCCACACTGTTCTTTGCTTAAGTGTTTAATAAATGTTTGCTATCACTATATTGTCATTTCTACAGAAGCCAAAACATCTCTACTGAGAGGTTAATGCTATCTGGAAGAATATAGAAAGTTCTCTTCAGCAAAGGAACTTGGTGCCTCAAAGGCTTCTCTTAAAAACAAAAACAAAACCAAACAAAGACACACACACACACACACACACACACACACACACAAACACAATCTTAACATCTAATACTTACAGGGAAACTTTAGTGATCTCTTTCTTAAGCCAAATATAACTTTGTCTAGAGTTCCTGGGATGAGAAAGAATGAAACTAAATGTTATCATTTGATAAAGTGGTTGTCATCAATCCTAATTGCTTCAGGAACCACTAAATGTGAATTGAATTATAGCTTAAATGCCTTCTCATTCAGTTTTGTGGTTTATACCTTTGCGACCAGCTGTAATATCTGGCTGCTGAATGATGAAAAAGAAGACACAGCACCCACCAGGAACCAAATGACTGGAACCACAGATCATTCTGATTTCTCAATATGTAATTAGTGTAAGTTTGAACAATTGCAAATGCAGGCACATTATCCCTGGCAATTTTTAGTAGAAGCTAATGTTTGCAAGATATATTTCAATCTGGCATGGTAGACCAATCTTTGCTCTTGGAACTCTTTTCAGTAATTTAGTATCTCTCTCTCTCTCTCTCTCTCTTTTTTTTTTTTTTTTGATATCTTTTTCCCCTCCATACAATCGATTATTAAGTTTCCACATCATACATAGAATGTCTTAAGCATTCTAAAATGCATATACAGAATTAAGGGCCATTTAGCAAATATTGGTTAGGATAGAATAATACCAAGAAAAAAAAAAAAACCTTTAAAGTGACCATAAAATATTAATATTTAGAATTAGAATAAAGACTTACAGGGTCAGAATGCTGTAAGGGAAGCTGCTTGCCTCTTTACCCTTCCAAAGAACAAAAACTTAATTTCCACAATAAGATGGGATTGGGGAAGACCAATATTTCTATTTCTTGAGATTTATCATATGTATATGTAAATGTATATTTCTTACTGTATAAATGAGATAAACATATATATATCTAAGCTGATCAATAGACATAGATAGCTAGAGAAGTTATTTAGTTAACAAAGGACATTAACAAAGTTTAATTTTAATTAAAAAATAATTATATTTTTAATTAACAAAGTGATAAAAACACTAGAAAAAATTTGATGAGAATGGTTGAACTACCACCATGGAATAAGAAGTGCATATATTGGGGTGGGGGGAAGGGTGCAGAGCAAGATGGCAGACCAGAAGGATAGCTCAGCTAAGCTCTCATAGAATGACTGGAGGAAAAGAGAGACCCCAGCTATACCTAGGACGGGATCTTACTCAGAGTCATAGCTTGAGCACAGCAAGGAGCTGGTGAGCTGGACACAGTGTATGATCTGGACCAGTGGAAATCAGATGAATTAGGTAAGTAATTGTGACTGGCTGGGATGGGCTAGCCACCCACAGAGGTTTGGACAAGAGGAAGCCTTTATGTAGTTTTCAGGTGTTGGAGGAACCTGCATGTTGAGTGAAAAGCTTAGAAGAGTTGGCAGACTTGAACAGTATACGACAACCATATATGAGTGCCAGTTGGAGGGGATTTGCCATAGGTTTGGTGGTGGCTTGCGAGGCAGCCATACTGAGGTCTCAGCAGCCAGGGTGCTGCCATTAGGGAAAGTCACGAGAAGGTCTTAGCTGGGACCTAAAGCACAGCTATCTTAATTCTTCCTGCAGGGATCAGAACTCCACTCTTGGGACAGGCTGAGGGACTCTTGAACCCCATGGGACACTGTGTTACCTGCCCCTGAATGATTCTTGTGAGCTTTATGTTCCCAACCCAGCAAGTCTGAATGCTAAGGAAACAATCAGGTGAACACCGAAGGCAACAAAGTTTTGAATAGGGACCATAAGGTTGCTGGCCATCCTCTCTACCTCCTAAAAAATCATAGCACCACCTAGCATCTGGACAACATATTGCAGCATATTGTCATCAGGAGCAAGGACTTCTGTTTATTTGGCCACAAGGAAGAGTTTGACTTTGCTCAGGCTGAGGCCACTTCAAGACGCAAGCTCTGAAACAAGGTAATTTGAAGCAAAGGAGGCAGTGAGAAGGAAAAAAGGAAGACAAAAAGATGAACAAGAAGAAAGAACACATGAGGAGGAGCCAACAGAAAACTTTAGGCAACACAAAAAGGAAAACAGAGGACCTCCCCCAAGGGACCAGGAGGAAGCTACTGCAGAAGACTCCACCTATAAAGAATTAATGAGCTTGACAGAAAGGGAATTTAAAATATGGTTGATAAAGACTATAAAAGGAATGGACGAGAAAATCAGAAGACAGAACCAAAAGTTGGATGAGAGATATGTAGAATATAGAAAGGTTATGGTGGAGATTAAGGCAATGAAGGAGACAATTAGGGAATGTAAATATGCAGTAGAAAGTATCAAAAATAGATTAGACTATGGAAAAGAAAGAGCTTCAGAGCTAGAGGATAAAGTTTTCAAGTTAATACAGGTAGTTGAAGAGGCAGAAAAGAAGATAGAGAAAACAGAACAGGCACTTAGAGAACTATGAGAACTATAAGAAGCATTCAGTCATGTGGATAATAGGGATTCCTGAAGGGGAAGAACATTGTCCCAAAGGAATGGAAGCCCTACTGGGCATTATCATAAATGAAAACTTCCCAAATTTTACTGAAGACTCTGACACACTCCTTTGAGATGGATATCGAACCCCAGGTCATCTCAAATCAAACAGAGCCTCTCCAAGACAGATTGTAATGAACCTGTCCAAAGTTAAGATGAAAGAAAAAATTCTACAAGCAGCCAGGAGTAAAGACCAACTGACCTACAGAGGCAGAGCCATTAGGATGACAGCAGCCTTTTCAATTGAAACCTTTCAAGCCAGAAAAGCATGGTCATCCATCTTCAAAATTCTTAAACAAAACCATTTTCCGCCCCAAATTCTTATCCTGATAAACCAAGCTTCAAAATTGATGGAGAAATCAAATATTTTGCAGATATACAAGCATGGAAAAAATTCACTACAAGACAAGCACTACAGGAAATACTTAGACGTATTCTCAATGCTGACCATCGCAATGAATCACCAGCAAAGTAAACACCCAGAAGCTAAAGGTAAAAACTTAGCTTCCACAAGGGCACAAAGGATAAAACTACAAAACAAACTTTCACAAAATAAGAACTCTATTCAAGAAATTCTATTTAATAGAACTCCACCACAGTTACCAATTCTCTCAATAAATATCAATGGACTGAATTCACCACTGAAGAGGCACAGGCTGGCTGTTTGGTAAAAGATAGCACGAGCCATCCATATGCTGTCTCCAGGAAACACACCTAGCCTTGAAGGACAAATAAAGACTCAGGGTTAAGGGATAGAAAACAGTTTTTCAAGCAAATGGAAATCAGAAGAAAGGAGGGGGTGCAAGTTATTTTCATATACAAGCGGATTTAAAGCAAGTAAAATTAAGAAAGACAAAGATGGACACTTTATGCTGGTCAAAGGAACAATACAACAAGAAGACATTTCAATTTTAAATATTTATGCAACCAATTTAAATGATCCCAGATTTATGAAACAGACCTTGATGGGTCTGAGCAATATGATATCTCATAACACTATAATGGTCAGGAACTTGAACACTCCTCTGACAGAACTGGACATTCTCTAAACAGAAGGTAAAAAAAAAAAGATTCAAAGGACTTAAATGTGACCCTAGAACAAATGGGATTAATAGACATATGCAGAACACACAATCCCAAAGCTAAAGAATATAAAATTTTCTTGTCAGTCCAAGTTACATACTCCAAAATTGAACAGATCCCTGTATACAAATAAAACTGCAGCAAAATTAAAAAAAAAAAAAAAGAAATTGTACTTACATATTCTCAGACCACACGGCAATAAAAATGGAACTCAAGTCCAACAAAAACGTTCATCCCTACACAGAGACTTTGAAATTAAACAACTTTATATTGAACAATAATTGTGTTCAGGAAGAGATAAAAGAAGAAATTGTTAAATTCCTCAAACATAACAACATTGAAGACACATGTTGCCAAAACGTGTGGGATACAGCAAAAGCAGTCCTGAGAGGAAAATTGATTGCTTTAGATGCCTATATCCAAAAAACAGAAAGAAACTGCATGAAGAAAGTCACAAACCATCTTATGGAATTGGAAAAAGAATAATCTAACCCCAAACCCAGCAGAGGAAAAGAAATAACCAAAATTAAATCAGAGATGAATGAAATTGAAAAAAAAAAAAAAAGAATTATTCAGAAAACTAACAAAACAAAAAGTAGGTTTTTCAAAAAAAATAAATAACATTGATGAACCATTGGCCAGATTAACTAGAAACTGAAAAGTAAAATCTCTAATAAACCCAACAATAAATGATAAATGTGAAATAACAACGGTTGCCACAGAGATACAAGAGATCATCTGTGAGTACTATAAGAAACTCTATGCCCAGAAATTTAACAATGTGGAGAAAATGGATCAATATCAAGAATTGCACCCTCTCCCTAGATTTAACTAATAAGAAAGAGATCTCTTGAACAGATCAATTTAAAAAGTGAGATCGAGAAACAATAAAAAAATCTCCCAACCAAAAAATGCCCTGGTCCAGATGGCTTCACGCCAGAATTCTATCAAACCTTCAAAGAAGAGCTTATACCCATAATGCAAAAATTATTCTAAAAAATTGAGAAGGAAGGAATATTTCTCAACACATTCTATGAAGCAAACATGTTAATACCAAAGCCAGGAAAATATTCAATTAAACAGGAGAATTTCAGACCAATTTCACTAGTGAATATAGATGCAAAAATTCTAAATAAAATCCTAGCCAATAGATTGAAACTATACATTAAAAAAAAAAAAAAAAACATTCATCATGTGCAGTGCCTGTGGCTCAAAGGGGTAAGGCGCTGGCCCCATATGCCAGAGGTGGCAAGTTCAAATCCAGCCCTGGCCAAAAACTGGGAGGAAAAAAAAAAAAAAATCACTCATCATGATCAAGTACGTTTCATCTCAGGAATGCAAGACTGGTTTAACATACACAGTTGCATAAATATAATTCACCATATCAACAAAGGCAAAAACAAAGACCATATGATCCTCTTAATGGATACAGAAAAAGAAGTTAATAAAATTTAGCATCCTTTTCTAATTAGAACACTTAAGAATATAGGCATAGGTGGCATATTTCTTAATCTGATCAATGCCACCTACGACAAACCCACAGCTAATATTATACTGAATGGAGTAAAACTGAAAGCTTTTCCACTTAGTACTGGAACCAGACAAGGTCGCCCTCTATTACTGCTACTATTCAACATACTGCTGGAAGTTCTAGCCAATGCAATCAGGCAAGAGAAGGAAATAAAGGGCATCCAAGTGGGTGCAGAGGAGGTCAAACTCTAGCTCTTTGCCAAGATGTTATCTTATACTTAGAAAACCCCAATGACTCAACCACAGGATTTCGGGAAGTGGTCAAAAAATAAAGCAGTGTCTCAGGATATAAAATCAATGTCCACAAATTAGTAGCCTTTGTATATGTCATTAACAGCCCAGATGAGAAACTAAAACTAATTGAGGACACACTTCCTGTCTCAGATGCTTAAAAAAAAAAAAAAAAAGAAAGAAACAAAGGAAGAAAGGAAGGAAGGAAGGAAGGAAGGAATGAAGAAAGGAAGGAAGGAAGACCTAGGAATATACATAACAAAAGAGGTGAAGAACATCTACAAAGAAAATTATAAAACCCTAATAAAGAAATAGCAGAGATATGAATAAATGAGAAGAAATACCATGCTCATGGGAAGAAATACCATGCTCATGCCTGGGAAGAATCAACATTATTTAAATGTCTATACTACCTAAAGCAATCTACAGATTCATTGCAATCCTCATTAAAATATCATTGTCATGCTTTCAAGATTTGGAAAAAATAATTCTTTGTTTTCTATGGAACCAGAAGAAACCCCACCTAGCCAAGACAATTCTTAGTAATTAAAACAAAGCCAGGGGCATCACCCAACCAGACTTTTGGCTATACTACAAGTCCATAGTGATCAAAACAGCATAGTATTGGCACAAAAATAGAGACATTGACATTTGGAACTGATTAGAAAACCATGAGATGAAACTAACACTGTACAGCCACTTGATCTTTGATAAACAAAATAAGAACATACACTGGGGAAAAGAATCTCCATTCAATAAATGGTGTTGGAAGAACTGAATAACCACATGTAAAAGACTGAAACTGGACTCATGCTCTTACCACTTTCAAAAATTGATTCAAGATGGGCAGAAGTTTTAAATATAAGGCATAAAACAAGCAAAAAAAAAAAAAAAAAATCCTCAGAGAAAGTGTGGGGAAAACACTTGAAGATGCTGGCCTGGGGAATTATTTTATGAAGAAGAATAATGTGGAAATTGCAACAACAAAAATAAAGGGGACTTAATTAAACTGAAAAGCTTCTTTACAGGTAAGGAAGCAACAACCAAAGCAAAAAGACAACCTTCAGAATAGGAAAAGATATTTGCATATTATGAATCAGACAAAAGCTTGATAACTAGGATCTATAGAGAACTCAAATTACTCAACAAAAAAGACTCAACAACCTATATATCTCTGGGCAAGAGGCGTGAATAGATCTTTCTTTAAGGAAAACAGAAGAATGGCTAACACACATGAAAAAATGCTCATTTTCCCTAAGGATCATCAGAGTAATGTAAATCAAAACTACCCTGAGATATTACCTAACCCCAGTGAGAATGGCCCAAATCGCAATGTCTGAAAGCTGCAGCTGCTGGCACAGATGTGGAGAGAATACTTTTACATTGCTGGTGGGACTGTATTCTAATATAACCTTTTTGGAAGGAAATTTGGAGAATCCTCAAAGATCTCAAACTAGACCTCCCATTTGATCCTGCAATCCAATTATTGGGCATCTACCCGGGGGGGGGGGACTTTTACCATAAGGACTCTTGCACTAGACTGTTTATCACAGCTCAATTTACAATCTCAAAAATGTGGAAACAGCCTAAATGCCCACCAACCCAGGAATGGATTAATAAGCTATTGTATATGTATAACATGGAATAGTATTCAGCCATCAAAAAAGATGGAGACTTTACATCTTTTGTATTAACCTGGATGGATGTGGAACACATTATTCTTAGTAAAGCATCACAAGAATGGAGAAATAAGAATCCTATGTACACAATTCTGATATGAGGACTATTAATGACCTAGTACATGATGGGGGGTGGGGAGAAAGGGAGGGGAGAGACAGGGAAGGAGGGAGGGGCTGGGGGGGTTACAGTGTGTGACCCACCTTTTGGAGGGACTATTAGAGGGACTTCACCTAACAGATGCAATCAATGTAAGCTGGTGGTTTGTACCCTCAGTGAATCCCCAATAAGAAAAAAATAAAAAATAATCAGTTGTCTTTTTACACATCTTTAGAAATTCTTTATAGATTCTAGTACTAATCTGTTGATATACATGTTTTAAAAAAGATAGTTAACACTTTAACCACTTTTCATAATAAGAGAATGTACAGAGTAAATATAAAGTCTAACAAATAACAGTATTCTTTGTTTCTTATACACCCAATCTTCACAGCTCTGGTACAAGGTAAATGAGAGTTTCTACATTTAATTTAGGTAAGCAACTGAGGAATCAGAAAAGCTATAAAACTTACCGTATATACTCGAGTATAAGCTGAGTTTTTGTGCCGAAAATTTATGCCGAAAAACCCGAACTCAGCTTATACTTGGGTCATACAGGTTATTTGATTTGGTGCGCTTAGCTTAACAGGTAATCAAGCTAAATCACAAAGGTTAAAATCCTTGAAAACTGGATTCCTCCTCATCATCATCTGTATGTCCAAACAGAGCTTCAGCTGTATCTGATGTGAGGGTATCAGCATTTAACCTATTGATTCCTCAATTATTGTAATTTTTTTGGGTATATATTTTTATTTTTGAAATTTACCAGTGGCTGCTGCATTTTCCACCTCGGCTTATACTCTTGTCACTAAGTTTTCCCAGTTTTTAGGCTAAAATTAAGGGGATCGGCTTATACTCTGGTCAGCTTATACTCGAGTATATACGGTAGTTCAAATCCTCCCAGTCTGTTAGATGGAGCAGAGCATAACCCACATCTGAGACCAGCCTGTTTCAACCACTGTTCTGACATAGGATATTCTCTGAGAGGACAAAGTGCTAGGCCATCACTTTCTGGGAATGGACCCTCAATTACAAAAATACAACAGGATTTATATATTCTAAATAAAACTAAAATACAATTTCAGAATTTAAATTACAGTTTTATTTTGCCTGTGTGTGTATGTGCATGTTTTAGACACTTGATCTTTGCCAAAAGGCTAAAAAGTGATGTGTGTACACATTAGAAGTGAGGCAGATAATTCTTATTTTGCTCAACTAGGAATTATCTGTTACTAAAATTAAAATTCATCAATTGGATAGGGCATCCTGCTTCTGGCCTAAAGATGGTGATAGCAGTGAGGATGGTAGAGCAAAGAAGTGGAAAGAACTGGGGTCTTGGTGATGTCATTCAGCGGGTAAATTAGACTTTGCTGGAGCCAGCCTACTTTGCACTTCCCTATTGTATGCGATAATGAATTTCTTACAGCTTAAAAACAACAACAGCAACAACAAGAATCCAAATTCATCAATTGAAAATTTTATTTTGGAAGATAAAGAGAAGAGGAAGTAGATAGCAAACTTTGTGTTTCACAAATTTCCTTTGTTTTTTGATTTGGTTCTCTCATAGATTCCTCTAATAGTTCATGACCATTATTCTAATTATTACCTCAGTTATTTGAAACAAGTCTTGGAAATTAAACTCAGAGTTAAAACAGTTTTTACATGTTACGTGTACTGTATTAATGAGCATAAAAAGTCTGCTACAAAGTACAGAGAAATGTATATGGGGTACAATTTTTCAATAAGCTGAAATGCATGACCTTTTATTTAAAAAAATTTAAAGAAGTTTTTTATGGCATACTATAGGAATTATGGATGAGAGTAAAAGGCAGAAAATGTTTCTAGTGATTTCTTTAAGATCACAAAAGTGTTCCCAGGTTGCATGTGGCATGAAAGATGTCAGACCCAAATCTGTATTCTTGGGGCAATGCAATGGCCTTTCAAAATGTTTTTCATGGAGAAAAGACCAGAATTGTAACTAGGATCTAAGATTATAGACAAAAGGGTAATTACCCACAAAGGAATGTACTGCACATCATTTATGAAGCAGGGAAGGACTTGGGAGAATTCTGCTCTAGATCATCTTGTCCTGTTGGAAAGTGGCACATACCTACATATATAATTTGGAGTACATGTGATATTGAGCAAGAAGTCATTCATTCTCTCATTTTTCCTTTTCATTATTTCCTTTAATAATTTTGGGATAGGTCAATCAATTTCTTTAAGCCACCACCATTTCTTTACCTGCAAAGTAAGGAGGAAAATCTCTGCCATATATGATAATTTTAAGGATCAAACTATACAATTACCAGAAAGTGCTTTTGTAAGCAATATAGAACATTGTACCAATTAAGTTATTGTTAGTACTTTGATTAGCTGACCTCGTTGCTAATTATGATGCATCAAGGAAACCCTGCTATAAAGATTTAAATATTTACCATCTACATGATTCAATAATTCTGAAAAATGGATGAAAATTATGGCATTTCTTGTGGATTAGTGGGTTAGTTATACTAGAATAGGAATCAGAACATTATTCCAACAAACTAGGATTCCCCTCCCACTCCCTTAACCTACATTTGTGTGTCTTTGAGAAAATTGCTAAACTTTTGATTCCTGGTTTTCTTATCTATAAAAGAGGGATCCTCATTTCTATCTCCGAATAGTTTGATGAGAAAAAATAATTAATACCAACTATATAAGAAGTCCTTGAATAGTAGATTTTATTTTTATTTGAGGCCATTGTTAGATAGCTTCAAAGATGCTTAGCGTCACATGATTCTTTAAATGTTTGCTGAAAATATCCTTAACTCATCATAGTCCACTCAGAGTTAATATTGTGCTATATCACATGAAATGCAAAAGACATTTAATAGCCTAATTCTATTTGTCTCTCTTTGTGCTGTGATTGCCATATGCAGTATTCTAATAATTTATATTTATGATATTGTGGGGTTTATATTTATTATAGTAATTAGCAGGCAGATAATTCTATAGTAATTAGGAGAAGAAATCACCAATTATTTTTTATATTAATATACATATTTAACATTTCTGATAAAGTCAAAGAGTTATTTTCCTTCTTTTTACTAGATTTTTGTTTCTGTTCTTTAGATTGGATAATTTACTTTGATACTGAATATCTTAAGGTTTACTAACTTTTTTTACTACTGTCTCAAATCAGATCTTAAGCTCCAGAAGGATTTTTAAAAATCAGATATTATATTTTATAGCTTGGGAATTTTCATTTGGTGTTTTGGAAATTATATTTATTTATTTTTCCTGTTAATCTTCATCTCTTTATCCATTTTGATCAACTTTCCTTTGAGTTGTTGTACCCATTGATAATAGTTGCTTTAAAGTTTTTATCTTCAAATATCAAAATCTACATCTTCTAGTTCTCAGTTTTTGCCTATATTTTCTTCTCTTGACTATCTGTTACACTTTTCTGTTGTTGTGCAAGTCTACATGTAGTATTTTTTTTTTTTTTTTTTTGAGACAAAATCTCAGTATATCACCCTGGGTAGAGTGCTCTGGCATCACAGCTCACAGCAACATCAGACTCTTGGACTGAAGCGATTCTCTTGCCTTAGCCACTCAGGTATCTAGGACTACAGGTGCCTGTCACAATGCCTAGCTATTTTGTTGTTGTTATTGTCATTGTTGTTTAGCAAGCCTAGGCCAGGTTTGAACCCACTAGCCCCAGTGCCTATGGCAGTGCCCTAACCACTGAGCTATGGGCAACAAGCCATGTATAATATTTTTTTAATAGTTCACTGGAATTTTTGGTACAGTGTTCTAGAGATGGTTTAGATTTTGTTCTCTTTTTCTTTCTTTTTTTAAATTAAATCATAGCTGTGTACATTGATATGATCATGGGGCATCATACACTAGCTTCATAGACCGTTTCACACATTTTTTATCACACTGGTTAACATAGACTTCCTGGCATTTTCTTAGTTACTGTGCTAAGACATTTACATTTCACATTCATCAAGTTTCACATATACCCTTGTAAGATGCACCGCAGGTGTAATCCCACCAATTCCCCTCCCTCTACCTACCTCTCCACCCTTTCCCTCCCCCCCCTATTCTTAGTTTATAACTGGGTTATAGCTTTCATGTGAAAGCCCTAAATTAGTTTCATAGTAGGGCTGAGTACATTGGGTACTTTTTCTTCCATTCTTGAGATACTTTAAGAACATAGTAAGTAAAGCAAGCAAACAGCCCTCAGAATGGGAGAAGATATTTGCAGGTTATGTCTCCGACAAAGGTTTGATAACCAGAATCCACAGAAAACTCAAACGCATTAGCCAGAAAAAAACAAGGGATCCCATCACAGGCTGGGCAAGGGATTTAAAGAGAAACTTCTCTGAAGAGGACAGACGCGCGGCCTTCAGACATATGAAAAAATGCTCATCATCTTTAATCATCAGGGAACCACAGTTATTTATGG
Organism: Loris lydekkerianus; assembly: GCA_963574355.1. NCBI lineage: Eukaryota > Metazoa > Chordata > Mammalia > Primates > Lorisidae > Loris > Loris lydekkerianus. The sequence continues at coordinate 6,932 of CAUYPK010015788.1, read as the reverse complement.
AAATTCTCGAAATGGAAAACCATACATGTTCAATTCCACAATAAAGTATCCTGCCAAGACTGTCCTTCTTGCTTCTTTTTTAAAGTATGTATTCAGTTTTTAGATAATATAAGAATAAGAATGCAGAATAAATTAGAGAGTACCTGTCTTTCTAAAACACACTTCCTTTTTCCTGCTACTGTTAACCCTTTTATTTGTATATCAAAGTAAATCAAAAATCCAGTAACTCACTGTATTTAAAATGTTTTTTTTCCTAAACCTCCATGGTTCACTCTATTTTAAATTTTACATCAGTAATTTAAAATTGATTTCCCAAATAAAAATTCTATACACTGGAAGTTCCAATTCAAGTGTGTCTGCCTTTTGTTAAAAATTTAAAATACATGAGCCTTTGATGAATATAAGGTACCTGTAAATAGTTGCTTTATCTACATATAGCTGTGTACTTCCAGCCATTTCATAAAGCATGTCTTTATTTTTTAAGATGTGCAGAAATGAATTCTTTATACAGTGAAATTTACATGCTTTTACATAGTCACTACAAACCCTGAAATAAAAAGAGTCCCTTGCTGTGAAATAGAGACATAAAAATATGTTAACTGGGAGTCATTGTGGAGCTATTTTTTTCTAGGAAATATTTTCTTGTTATAATTACTTTTACTGCATCAACCAGACCTACTTAGAATCTAAATCTTTGTAAGAAAACTAAACTAAAACATTAATCTTTGTAAACTGGAAATAATAATGAAGCCGATTTTATGCTTACAAAAAAATATATTACAATTCAATTTCCTCCACTAGGAAGAAATGACTAGAATGAAATCACTGAAGATGAATATTATTAAAGTAAAATCAGATGTAGAACATATGAAAATAAGTTATCGTATTTAATTACTTAGAAATACGATCAATATTAAAAATAATCTCCTGCCAAACAAAGATGAAAACTTTGAGTTAGAGCAGTTATTACTTTGCCTCCAAAAAATATCTCCAGAGCTAAAAATCAGAAGGGAAAGAGAAAATGAAAACTAAGAACGCAACAAAAGAACATGTGATACGGTGATTATTGAAAGTGGTTTAAGTGGGAAATTGAGGCTTCCAGTTCCAGCTGTTTGAAAAGACCTGATTTTCGAAAAAAACAAAAGTTAAACCTCTCTCTTAAATATACCTACGTACTCTGGTTGATTGTAACAAACATTCTATTAAATACATAGCCGAATTCTCAGAAACAAAAAAACAGAAAAAGGTCCATGGGAAATCTCCAGGATGCAAAATAATCACAGCTTCTTCAATGACTGCGACCTGAGGACTCAAACTCCAGCAACATTTACCAATATGAGAAATACTGAGCCCTGGGTTTTAGTAGCAGATAAGGGAGAAAAGGGAAATGTACAGGTACCATTTGCAGTGGGGACTGTACCACTGCTCAGAGGCAGGGCCTCCCGCCTACCCTCAGCTGCGAAGGCAGCATGGTCAATTCAATAATGTCCTTACATCACTGACTCTTGCTTGTCCAGCCTGTAGGGCAAAAGGCTCATGTGACCAGTGGGACTGAATCATCTAAAACCCCACACCACTCAGAGATCACATTCTGAAAATCAGAATCTCAGAATTCTCCACCCCACAGCTCTGAGGCTGCATTCAGGACCATTCAATGAGCTTCCTCCTCCATTTCATCCTTACAAGACGGAGCCCGCCAGCAGCACGGGCACCCCTGTGCTTGAGGCTTGGCTGATGGGTGGCAGACTGGTGGCCAGGCTTAGAGGTGGAGGGAGTTCCTGGAGCTTGATACATGTGTGTTGCACTGTTTAGTTTCCCAAGGATTGTATTTAAGATTGTTTTTATGGAACGTAATCAGGGCTTTGAAGTGAACTGCATCTGAGACCCACATCTGTATTATTATTCAGAGTAACATCCATACTCACAGATGCACCTCGTCTCAGAATCTATTACACGTTGTGAGATGAAGAGCTCCTATGGGGATTTATAATCAGAAGCTCATACTATCAAATGCAATATCTAAGGGGTCCTGTGTTTATTGTGCTTGCAAATTACTGGGAAAAGCAAAATAAATCTCTGGAAAAAAATGCAGTCTCTCCTCTCCAATAATGATAAGATGAGCATCCTTCTTCCTGAGTAATAAAAGAAATGTTCATGTCGTAAGTTCTAAAAGTGACATTACATCTAAAAAATACAAAACAGAACAAGACAAAAAGCCCTTAATGTTTTCCTTCACATTTATCACGCTCACTATGGCCCTCCATCCCGTTACCTGCTTTACAGCCTCCGAAGTAATAATGGTTTTTATGATTTTTAAATGCTCGAAAAGAATCAAAGAAAAATATGGTTTGATTTGAAATTACATGAAATGCAAACTTAAATATTTGGAGGTGAAGTTCTGTTAGCAGACACCACCTCTGATTAGGTATCATCCCTGGACGTATTCGCACTGCAACAGCAGAGATCTTCGCAGCAGAATTGTCTACCCACAAACATGGCCTGGGGAAAGTACAAATACCATCCATGTTGTCTACATGAATAAGAGTTGGTATTCCGTTCACTTCATTAGTGTTCCTTTGACCCTTATGCACAAGCAAAAGGTTTGGTTGTTCATTATTGGATCTGAAAGAGCCGTTACAACTCTTTATAGGGAAGCATCAACAAACATTTTGTTCCCTACCATCTTTTCTTTTTTATTGTTAAATCATAACTGTGTACATTAGTGCAATCAAGGCGTACAATGTGCTGGTTTCATATACAATCTGAAATATTCTCATCAAACTGCTCAACATAGCCTTCATGGCATGTTCTTAGTTATTGTATGTAGACATTTGTATTCTGGCTTTAGTAAGTTTTGCCTGTACCCATTCTAAGATGCATTGTAGGTGTGGGCCTACCCATTACCCTCCCTCCACCCTAACCTCACCCCTCCTTTCTCCTTCCTTGGCCCTACTATCTACTATCTTTCAAGTTATTTACTTCAAACCCTTCCCCTGCTGTTTCCCTCAATCCTGGACTGCTATATTGTCATTTTACCCAATCTAATAAAAAATGCACTATAAACCAAATTTACAATTCTCAGTACATCCAGATCTTACCTTTCCCCTACTGAGATACTGCCAAAGCTCTGTGGAGGTGGCGTTTCTCCCGCACCATCATAAGCAATAAACTCAGCTTTGCCTTATCAACAGATTGTGTTGGCGATACTTAGGGAGACAGTTTTCAACAATTTAGTAGTTGCCACATAGACCATATGGCCCATAAAACCTAAAAGATATACTAGCTGGCCCTTTCCAGAAAACGTTTGTCAACCTCTGTTTTAAATGAATATTAGTCCCAATGTGATCAAAATGCCACTTGTGGCCCAGTCTGATGGCTCACACCTATAGCCCAGTGCTCTGGGAGACTGAGGCAGGAGGAGCATTTTAGCTTAGGAGTTCAAGACCAGCCTGAGTAAGAGCAAGATATAGTCAGTCTTAAAAAAAAAAAAAGAAAAAAAAAATCAGCTGGACATGGCAATGTGAGCCTGTAGTTCCAGCTACTCAGAAAGCTGAAGGAGGATTTCTTGAGCCCAGGAATTTGAATTACAATCAGGTTGCTGTGAGTTAGGTTGAGGCCGTGGCACTCTAGTCTGGGCAACAGAGTGAGACTTTGTCTCACAAACAAACAAGAATGCCCAATTAAACCTCTCTCTGTTTAGGATTTAAAGTATAAGTTTATTTTATATCAGAGGAAGGGAAGAGAGTGGGGAGAATAGATGAGAATGAGAGGGAGGAGTGGAGGAGGGGGGAGGGGAGGAGAGAGAGAAGGGCGAGGCATGCCAAGAAAGGAAGGTGGCCAGCCCTGTTGAGTCTCTTAAAAATGTATTAGGTTGTTGATTGACTTCAGACTACAAGAGCTTCCTTCTGTGTATACACATTTCAAAGCAATTTCTGTCAAGGTGGTGGAGAGATAGGAGGTGCATGTTGGATTATGTTCATATAAAAGAGAACCTCTAGATCTAATGTTTAAGAAATGAGTTGATATAACCACCTGGCTTTTATCTGCTGTATCTTCTTCTCATTCCTTCCTGCACAAAGAAGTTTTAGTAAATAGTAAAGTAGGTTTTTCCAAAAATTCTAAGAGTGTGATATTTCTGCCAAAATTTGGTACAATCATGACAAGATCTGAAGTAATACAGAAACCGAATGTAGTGGAGGGGATTACAGGACAAGAGCAGGTTTACCTATAATATAGGGCCCTTGATGTATTACTTTTGTTCCCTTCTGGGGGAATTTATGAAGAACACCCAAATAAGAACACACAGGCTATTTTTTCAGAAATGGCTATAGCAAGGAAGTAAGCCAACATTAGCTACTTTTAGCAGGGACTCAAAGATTGTCAGGGAAGTGGAAATGTTTGAGTAAACAAAGAAGAGGCTCCAGCTATTCTCTGATTGGAGGTTGTTGGCCTGGAGAAGCTAGATCGGGGATAAGTGAAGGCAGGGCATCTTAGGTGACTAGTTTGGGGGACATTCAATTTCTTTGGCTGGCCTTGAGGTAGAAGGAACACACAATAAGGAAGCAATCATTAACATGTTCTTACCTTTCTGGGCCAATTGCTATAGAGGCGGTGGTTTGCCCTCTTGGGTTGGATGATACAGAGGTTTACAAGTCAGAGTTTTGTTACCACGTAGGGTCTGGACATTGTCGAATTTTATATTCAGATTTTCATTCCTCTTTTTCTCTTGTACAAGAAAACACATTTCCATAACAAATGCAATATGCACCAGTTCACATTTCTTCAAGTATTTCATCATTTAGGAGCAATCTCCTTTCACAATTCTGGGTTTACTGATGAGTCTCTCTCCACAGTTCTACTCTTAAAAAAAACCTTTTTTTTTTTTTTTTTTTCTCTCTTTTTCTTCTCCGTATACGCTATTTACATCATTGGCCTACACTAATGTTCTATGATTCCTTTTAGAATTCCTTTTAGAAGGATTAGTTTAAGATCATGAGTCGAGGAAAAAAAAATACATGATCAATTTTATTTTAATTTTTAATTTTAATTTTTTCGAGACAGAGTATCACTCAGTTGCCCAGGCTAGAGTGCCATTGCATCACAGCTCACAGCAACCTCAAGCTCCTGGGCTCAAGCGATCCTCTGGCCTCAGCCTCCCAAGTAGCTGAGACTACAGGCAACTGCCACTATGCCTGGCTAGTTTTCAGTAGAGACTGGGTCTCACTCTTCCTCAGGCTGTTCTCAAACTGAGCTCATGCAATACACCTGTCTCAGCCTCCCAGATTGCTAGGATTACAGGAGTGAGCCACTGCACCAGATCTCAATTTTATTTTTTAAATCTTTATGGTTCCTGATCTATAAAATAAAGTTATATTATTTTTAAGTTGGTGTTCTAGATATAATTCAATAGTAATTTCTGATGGCTCCCAGGATTATGTCTTGAATTCTTTAAAAGAAAACCCAAAAGCCAAAAGAAAGTAAATACCTCTCAACTGTGAAAAGAGAAGCTTATAAAAAGATAAAATCCTTAACTGCTTCCTTTAAATATCCTCAGATGAGGATGCAAAACTACAGAAGTATCTTGAGAGGGAAAAGTGAATATTTGGGTGAAACCTCCTCAGATAACCTTGACAAAGGACCACAATTTAAAAATCAAACTCTCAAACCCTTAGAGGAGATGCAATCCTGATTCTGCCACTAGATCACTCAGGAAAAATTTTTAACTATCAGATAACAAAAGAAAGAAAGAGAAACTGCCTCTCAGAACACTGATGCTACCAAAATACCACAGTAAACCTGAGTCTGCACTCTTAATCTTAAAAGCACCTTTGGAACAGTTCCTTTTATGTTTCTCTTAAGATTCATGAAAATATCAAATTGTCTTAATGTAAAATTAAGCTCTCAAAGTACAGTATTCTCACTAAAGTTTCTCAACCTTTAGGCGAGTATGTTGCAGAAATAATGGTCACTGGTTACTGTGTATTTTACTAAGTGGAAAAAAAAAATAATATCCTTCACAGGAAAAGTCCATTTCACTGATATTAACCCTTAAAAGGCTTATATTGTGATTTAAAATAGATTATAATGACTTACTTCCTCAGAGTAATTTAAATGATAAAGGATCATTTTAGTAGATATATATTTAAATAAATAAATACTATATATAATAATGTTTTTAGTCAAGCAAGAAGCATTGAAGATATGTTAAATTTAAATATATATAATATTAAGAAGCTCTGTTTTAACTTGTAAAGTGTACTCAGCTTTCCAGAGAAAAGTTTGAGTCTAAAAAAAATTGAAGTATTTAAAACTTTTTAATTTGTTGGATGAAAAATTATATTTAGAGATTTCAGGTTCTTAATGACTGCTTGGAAAAAATACATTAAAATAAACAAGATAAATATGGCACAAGTATGTAATATGATATGTTTGTGGTTGAAATATTTTGACTATATGTGGTTTGTTGCTATCTAGTTAAAAATGAGCAAGTGACACTTAATGTTTTAATATGAAGTTGAAATTTATATGAATTCGACTAGTTTTAAACATTATTCTAGTTTTTGTGTCAACCTTTTAAGCTGGAAAAGACAAATTGAAAAACAAGAAATAGCTCCCAGCCAAGAGATGGGCCATTTTGAGGAATGAGATTCTCATGTTTAAATCTAAAACACAACAAAGTGCTCACCTGGAATGCAAAAGTGGAATTTTGGCATATGGCAAACTTTATCCATTAAATGCGAATTTATTTACTGTGACCAAAAGGCAAAATGTTTCATAAATGTGAAATAAAATGTCATTCCATTTTAATTAGAAAAAAAATTATTTTGTATGAAATGCATCTAGTTGGACCAAGATAATCTGCAATGTGTGTGAATCTATTACAGGAATTATTTGAAAGCATATGTCAAATGTTCAATTATTTGAAAAAAAAA